>JZLH01S0616975.1:2373-23595 GCA_001188425.1 Eucidaris tribuloides
TGTAATAGCTGGAGAATTACCATAAATATGACCCTGAAATCGTGCTTTAAATTTGATCAGGGTAAAATTTTAACGTTTACAAAGCCATTTTAAAGCGGTAGTCGTAACTATTTCTCCCCCTTTCTCTGTGCCATGTTCCGTCAGAAGGTGGGCGAGCATGGTTTTCCAAGTTACTCAACCTCGTGCTGTAATAGCTTGTCATGTTTTCCAAAATTATTATTGTTTCTGTCAACCCATTTCCCCATTTCTGCAAATTTCCCAAGCATATATCTATCTCTGTCTCTCTCTCTCTTTCCTTCAATTTTTCTTTTCCTAAAAACACGAGTTTTCTGTTTAATTGTCGCAAAAAATAACTTTGCAAAACATTGCATATAACATCGAATGGTTTGCTGAGTGTGGTGTTTGAACAGATTGATCAATTGATGGCAGCGGTTTTTTTTAATCTTACTTTTGAATTTTATGTCTAATCAATGAATATCTACCTATATCTATCTATCTATCTATCTATCTATCTATCTATCTATCTATCTATCTACCTTTCTATCTATTGCCGTTTACACTCGTTAAGTGGTTAAGAGGTTGCTGTTTTGAACTTTTATCCGAAACCGACATAAATGTATATATACTATTACACCGGTCTAATACACACCCACTCCCCGTTTCTTCAATGACAACAACTTCACAACAGTTATAAGTAAACTCGGTATTGATCGTGGTTTATAGCTGGTGTATCACTAAGGACCCTCGCCACGCCTTCTCCCTAGCCAACTGACCGGTAACATCAGATAAAGCGTTGGTCGTCGCTATGGCAATCGATATTGTCCTGGCTGGTCGACAAAAAAAACTTTCGGTGTCACGTGACTGTTGCTAGTGTCGTCTGCTCAGCAGTGACTGAATGAAAGAAATCTACCTATCGATCTATCCTAGACAATTTGGACGTAAATAAAAACGTGTTGCTCTGCAGTGAACAAGGGTAACGTCTCAAGTCTCTTGTCGGTCAAATCGTAAAGGTCGCTTAAATCAACGAAGGTGGAAAAAATGAAGATTCCTGGTTATCTAATCGGTTTTTACTTAGCGGGTAAGTGGACAAATTACATTTAACCAAAAAGATTCGTTCTAAGAGTAGTGTACGTGAACTCAAAGTGATTGCATAATTGCATAGACTTATAGATTAAAAGTTTACGATGTCAACGAGTTGATGCAAGTTGGACCAACATTTTTATGTAATTATACATACACTCAACATTTCTTATATAAATATTTAAAAGTATATCAACAATTATGATTGTGATGAAATATGTTTGCTCATTTGTAACACACGTATGTAATTGTAGAAATGAAAATAATTACATTATTGTGTCAATACATCAGAATTGTATGATGTATGTAAACATTTATATCTTATGCGTTTTTATTTATATAATTTATTTGATAAAAGTGGAAAAAATAAACTCAAACTCAAACTCAAACATGTGCAAGGTAGGCTAACACACGAGGGATAGGCTATTATACTTGCAAAGTATTCGTTCGTAACCGGTGAGTAGGCAAATTCAATTTCACCAAAAGAGTAGATCTAAGTTCAGTGTACGAGGAGACCAAATGATTACATAGACACATAGGAGTTAACTGAAGATTGACCAACATGTAGGCTAAAACACGAGGAATAGGCTACTTGTAAAGTATTCGTCCGTGAGTAGCCTACATTGATAACTTTGCTTTGAAAACGCCGTGTTTTTATCAAAATATCGTTGATGAAATAGAAATTAAATTATCATTGCTAGAACAAAATGCCCAACTATGTCATATCTTTGATAAATTTACCCACTTTTTGTTCCATAAGATAAACTTACTTTAACAAATTGAATTTGTTTTTTGCGGAAAAGTCACGGTAAATGCTATTGGTGACACTTTATGAAAAGTGTATAAACTTTGAATATTTCGGGGAAGTGGTATTTTAATTTTGCAAGATCAAGCTCGATTGAAATACTATTAACTTTGCCCATTTATTTACTTATTTAAGATTCCGTAATCAAAATAACAAGATTAAAGCAATTATTGCATTTCATTAGTATGTTTATAAAGACTAAAGAATACACGTCAGTGTTCTTGTTGTATTATTTACCATGGAAATGCAAATCTTTAAACGAATGGAAAACAAGTTCAGTGACAGTTTACAGTTAACTCAAGCAAACCAGTTCAATATTTGGCCATGATCCGTTCATGTTCAGTTCGACAGATTGTCCGAAAAGTCGATTTTACGTTTTCAACATTTTGTGACCCATTCCTTTCTTTGTTTGTAAGTATTATTACCACGGCGACTGCTATAGAATGTTACTATTACTCATTCACCTTCTCTGCCAATAGTGTGGACACTTTCACTTTTAAACATTTTGTGACACATTTCTTTCTTTTTCTTTTATAGGCATTGTTACCACGGCAACTGCCCTGGAGTGTTACTACTGCTCATTCACATACTCTGACGCCAATAGTGTGGACACTGCCAACTGCGTCTCTCCGACCAATGGGAGTACCACCTACGGGACTTGCAGTGGAAGATGTTCGGTACGTATTATCTTATTAACTAAACAAAATAACCAACCCTTTGCCCCACCGTGGCTTTATTTTGTTAAAATTGGGCAATTAAACAAGACAGTCGTCATAATTAGCTTACTTTTCTTTTCGTCTGTGGTTCTTTCCAGTTCATAATCAATTCCCATGCCGAAAAAGCACGGCGTCTTCACAGTGTATTCAGGCTACATAGTGAACACAATCTGGGGATACTGCAACACTATGCGGACTTTGCAAATTTTCAGATAGGATTACAATGTGATCACCGTGTGTTCATGGAGTTCCCATGGAGTTCACATTGTGTTCACGCCGTGCTTTCTACCAGCAGTGATGACATTACACTGAATCAGTCTCGTCCAATCATGTCGGCCGAAGCATCTTTTAACAATCCCCAGTGTCTATCATGAAAAGCTTCGGACTTATTTCAAAATTCCTTTGCTTTTACTCCTGTATAATCAAATTAAATCAAATCAAATCAACCAAGTCAAATTCACTTCAATAGACCAGTATCTCATTAAATTCTAACTCAATCAGTCTGTAACCACAATCAAGTTGTCATCAGAGTCCGCACGCTGAAAAGCATGTCGTTCTAAAAATTCTTTGTTTTTACTCGTGTATGATCAAATCAAATCACATGAAATCAAATTAAATCTCTAGACCAGCATCATGCCGAACTTCATCATCCTCGTCTGCGGGTGCGATCTCACGGCGTCAAGCTTGAAATGATCTCAACTCCTCACAATGAAAAACATCTCATTAGTTTCGTTTTCTTTACCCGTGTTTAATCAAATTAAATCAAATCGTATCAATCAAATTCAATCAACAGACCACCATCAGCGTGATGAATTCCAACTCAATCAGTCTCATCCGCTTGTGTGAGCTAACCACATCCGAGAAGTTGTGAATGCCCACTTCCCTATAATAAAAAAAAATATTATTCTTAACTTGCATCAACTTTGCTCGCCTCTTATCTTATCAAATCAAATCAAATTAAATTGTGTCAAATTCAATCAACAGACCACCATCACGCTGAATTCCAACTCGATCAGCCTCTCCCGCGGGTGCGAATTCACGAACTCGGACTGCAATTCCTGCACGGACCCCGAAGACTGCAACATGTGCTGCAACGGCTCGGCCGGTTGCAATGACGATGGATTCTTTTCGCTGCTCTCCAACCGGGGCCTGACCCAGACGTGCTACGACTGCCAGTCCACCGTCGTGCCCGGCGTGCGGTCCGTCTCGGGCTGCGGCGTCGACTTCAATTCGGCTTCTACCGACATCGATATGATTTACTGCCCGGGACTGTGTTATGTGAGTATTATAAGTATACCAAACTGTGACGTCACTCTGGTTCAGAAATATGTGTGGACAATGCCCCCCAATGACAAAAGGGCATAACTGACATTTTTTTTATCAAAATTGAGTTATATAGTGTAGGGGACTCAGTACATCATGTTATTACATGCAGAACCAAAAATATTGGTTAGAAGTTCCCTTTGTTTCATATCCGCTTGTTAAAAGGACACTGAATAGGGCTTTAAGGCTTTGAACAAAATACATTTTGCTCAATATCTCAAAAACACCAAAATGTCAGTTATCCTTTTGTCGTGGGAACCAGGTGGAGCGCGTCGCAGCTGGTTCTTTCTACCAATAGGAGAGCAGCAATTGCACCGAGTTATGGTTTGGCTATTGTCCCCAACATATTTCTGAACTAGTTTGACGTCATCACTTTTGCTCTTTATCAATTATACAAAGATTATATATAAATCATTGAGAAACAAGATGGGTTAGCAAAGATGTACAGTTAAAAACGATTTGGATGCATGGAGGTATAGTTTCATGGTCCTGTCATCTGGTAGTAACGGTTAAATTATCAAGGAAGTACTGTACTGGCATTTGTCATCTATAAAAACAACAATGATGCTGATGGTGATGGTGATAATGGTGACTACTACTACTACTACTAGTACTACTACTACTACACCACCACCACCACCACCACCACCACCACCACCACCACTACAAGTATTACTACCATTTCTACTACTACTACTACTACTATTACTACTACTACTACTACTACTTCTACTTCTATTCTATTTCTACTAGACCACCATTACCAGTATTACTACTACTACGACTACTATACGACGACGACAACAACAACAACAACTACAACTACTACTACTACTACTACTATAAACCACCACCACCCCTACGTAGTAGTATTATTACTACTACTACTACTACTACTACTACTACTACTACTACTACTACTACTACTACTACTACTACTTCTACTACTACTACTATAATTTTTATTTTCTGCTTTTTCTTTATTATTTCTGTTTTTCCTTTTCTCTTGACAGTCAGCATATTCGTACCTCACCGATGTCCAAGAGGTTCGTCGTGGGTGTACCTACTATGGTAATGGATGCGACTATGGCGAACCCCTACAAAACCGACCACAGTATCAATATACGGAACACAGCCGTCTCAGCGAAACTCAGGTGCTGTCTCGGGGACAACTGTCAACGACTACGTGCCATAAGTTCTCCGGGCGAAACTTGCCGTCAACCTCTTGTTACCACGACAAGAAAGCTAGCTCGAGAGCACAATATAGTATTAAAATTTATTATTATTTATAATTACTGATTCGCCATGATTTCAGATGACCGGGACTAGAAAAGCGAACTTAATCACTATTACCTATAGGCATCCAGCCCTAGATCCGATTAGCATATACATATATGTGAAAGATATAACTCGTTGTTCTTTTACCATGTTTACTGCTGACGTGTTGTTCTGTCTCAACACAGGACCTCCGCTTTACGTCCTAACTCCGAGGGACGGGGTAATGGGGATAAAGTGCCTTACCCAAGGACACACGCGCCACGACGTAGATTCGAACCATAGATCACTAGGTCGGGAAACCGAAGTCTTAACCTCACTCTGGTGGAGAGCATCGCAGCTGATTCTACCGATAAGAGTGCTATACAGTCTAAGAAAAAGATTTTCAAAAGGTTCTCAATTTTGTTACAATAGCAGGACCAATTATGTGCTTACCACACCAATTTTGTACGTAGAAAAGGTTCGTATGAGAACCATTTTATTCACTACGGTGCTGACAAGAATCTTTTGTTGATCAACAAAGTTCTCATTAGCTCCCCAAAACGTTTCTCCTAAAATGGTTCTATTATGACAAAAATGGTTCTACATGTATAACGACCGTTTTTTTTGTTTTGTTTTTTAAACGAGTGTTGTTGCACTGAGTGTATGGTTTGGCAATTGCCTTACATATTTCCGAACCAGTTTGACGTCCTCACTAATGTTCTCTACGAACTTTGCATAAATATATGGCATGGATGAGTTAATGTGTGTCAGAAGTACCAATCTCAGTCCCAGGAAAAACTTGCCTAAAACGTCACATTACCATTGGAATAAAGCTTCATAGACTTTGCGAATAATATTCTAAGTGAGTGGCAGAATTAATGTGTACTGACCTCGTCTTAAAGTAGTGCTTCATCTGTGAGAATCAAGGATTTACGGACACACTCCCAACCACTAAATTATTTTGAATGAGATCTTTTCAATCAAGGAAGATGTAGCCGGCAAGTAATCGGAATAAGTTAAGAAAGATTTTTGGCTAACTGTCAGTTCTTGCCAACCAATCAGATCGCACGGGCGCTGGCCTTGAGCTGACCTGACGTGACCGATGCATACCCCGACGCATGTTAATCGCGCCGTATTTACTTTATGCACTTTTTAAATCAATAAGCCCCTCCCTCTTTAGATGTTTCGGCGATCTTGTTCTATGGAGAAATTTCACAAAGACGTAGAATTAACAGAAATTTACTAATTGATATGACCTTGCCGAGGGCAAGTGTCACACAGTACCCCTTCTTTAGGCTTTCTTTATCACCATGTACCATAATTCTCACAATACTCAAAATATCAATTTTTCTTAACTTATTCCTATTAGTTGCCGGCTACATCTTCATTTAAGCTACCAATTGACCTCATAAATATTGTCTGCTACTGCAGTGAACTGTACCTTTCGCTTTTGTTCTCGATACCGTAAAAATTGTTTCATTGAAATAGAAACTATTTTTTATTGCTTGCAGACAATAAGGCAGCAAGTCTGAACACGTCACCTGATTTAATGTTATGATGGTTTCTGTCTTTTTCCTCCACGTTAAACATGCGAATGTAAGATTAATTGTACTACCTTACATTTGCCCAAATGCTGGAGTTTCAGTAATTTAATGACAGATGGGTTATTGTTATTTTTTTTACAATAGCAAGCGATATTTTAAAAGTTAAATTATTGCTAGATAAATTTAATCATTGTACAGCACAGTGTTAGTCTTTGTAGAGTATAAACTAATATACCCCTTATACAGAGATTTACTCTACAGGAAAATACTAACAATAACAATAATATACTAGTCACGATATATTGTGCTAAAACCATGAAAACTGATGTAAATTAATTGTATTAAATCGTATTAAAGACTAGTGCCAAGTGGTAAAAGCATAAAATACAATGTCCATAAAAATACGTTATTTTTGTTTGTGGTATTATTGTTCTGGAAACAATGTAAAAAATAACTTCCGCCAGCTGCACAGTTACTGATTGGTCGTTGGAACAAATTGCGGAATTATATGTAAAACTCATCAATACATGTGTATATTAGATTATGTATATATGATGAAACATCTTGTTAATTTCCTTTTTTATCGAAAACATTCTAGAGTATCAAGTCTATTTACAAAGGATAAAGTGTATGATTTTTTTCAAATAAGAAATCTTACCTAATTTTAGCAAATCTTTACTGAATAATGATGAAGCAGTTGGAGTTTATTTTCATATGTTTAATTTAATAATTCAAAAAATGACATCTTGTTGAATTGTTAGAAATGAATAAACGAATCTTTGATATTATCTTTCTAAATAATGTTTTTATTATGTAATAATTACGTTTGGTTGTGATCGACGAAAGCTTTGAATAGAATGATATGCGATAGTGATTGATTGATTTATTGATCATTGATTGATTGAGTGAGTGATCATTGATTAATTGATTGGTTGTTTGATTGATTCGTTGATTGATCGATTAATTGATCATTGATTAATTGATTAATTGATTAATTGATTAATGAATGTTTATTTTCTTGTGCCAAATAGACCGATTTGAGAATAAATATAATATTAATAAAACTTTATATAACGGGATATGTATTGATACAGACCATGCAGAAAGACGTTATTGCTATCTACTTTGTACATCTATAATGCCATTTGGTTGTATACCGACGAAGACAGAAACAGGGTACATATTTTGAAAATATTTTGACATTGTGATATACGTCTCTAATGCGATTATGCCTTTATGGAGCTTGCTTTAAATTGCAAAGATATTTTGATATTATAACAGCAGATCGACTTAAGAATATACCTCAGGGATAGGCAGCCACATCGCATAACAATGTTTCCAATTTACACTGATTTAAAAAAAAAATCTAAGCTACATGTTTCTCCGTGTTACCAGTGGTATCGATAAGGACTAAAATGAAGCCCTGACAAAAATTACAGCTGAAAACGATCATAAAGTGCTTTTAGAAAGTGAAAAATCATTCAGCGACTATTCCACTCCCCTCATAGACTTGTGTATTGCAGAAATGTCATCAGCTGAGAGTTAATTCATGTGCTGATTTTTATCTGTACAGTTTGCTAATGACTGCATAAGTCTCCAAAGTTTTGTGTGATATTGTTGTAGGGTGTTTATTTGTCCTGCATAAAACACTCATATATGTCAGACAGCAAAGTTTGACAAATTTGTAAGTGGGGCGTCCACAATTTTATATGGTGTCTTTAAGACGGAGGAAATCAAGGTGCAAAATGGGGTATGTGGGATCCAAATGTTAGTGGTCAGATGTCATGTTGCCAGAAGCTGTGAGAAATTTAACATATTCCTCATGTGCTTTCGTTTTTAATGTCATTTATTCTCTACTTTCTATTTTTGTTTAAGGGAAAGGACTGAAACACCCATTGGAACTTCCAAATTAGAAATCTTTTGAATTACAAAGACCCCTGACACGTGTGTGATGTGTGTGTGTGTGTGTGTATGTATGTGTGTGTGTGTGTGTGTGTGTGTGTGTGTGTGTGTGTGTGTGTGTGTGCGCGCGCGCGCGCATTCAATTTCCTTCTTTTTGTTTTCTAATACTTTGGCCATTTCCCTCTTCTCTTCCACCCTCTTTTTCATTTCATTCCCTTTCTTTACCATTTGACCGAGCCAATCATCTACATTGTGTGTTCATATCTGTTGCAAATTATCTGTACCTCTATAATAATTTTCCATCTGTATACAGTTTGGCCTGAATTAACATACAAATGGCAAAAGAACATAAAAATATTAAAAATTTAGAGGCAAAATTAAAATTATATAAAATAAATAAAACACTAGGGTGGTAGTCCTCTGAGATATATTTCGTTAAAAACAAGTTAGACAGTACGATTAATAAGATGAAAAAAAAACATGCACAAAATAGTATGCACAATGCAAACTGTACTTAATACGGTAAATAACATAAAATTTTAGAATTGGCATTGATATCACAATATTTAAAATATATACTTACAGATATCATAGCTCTGTATAATATTAATCTAATGTCTTTTACTAATTTGATGTCAGTAGTTTTAATGTTACTTACATAACAACTGCACTGTATTTTATTTATTTTCGTTTCGATAAAAAAACAATATTATTTGATACAATATATACCTTATGAGTTTTTTTCATATTTATAGCTTTATCTATTTATTTTTGTTTTATGGAAATGCCTACGTAACAAAGCAGTATTGGGTGAGACGTGCTGAGATAAATAATTCATTAAAATAAAATAAACAATTGAAAACGTATCTGAATATATAAATAAACAAGTAGATATTTAACAAATACATTCTTAATAAATAAATATGCAAATGATGTAATTCATTAATCGTTGTATTCACGACACTAACATCAACAACTGTTTTTCTCATCTAGTCTGTTCAAATGTCACAATGGAAAAAGTGCACTACATGTATAAATCATAAAAACACATAAAATAGAATTACATCATATCACACTTCATA
Source organism: Eucidaris tribuloides (assembly GCA_001188425.1). Lineage (NCBI taxonomy): Eukaryota > Metazoa > Echinodermata > Echinoidea > Cidaroida > Cidaridae > Eucidaris > Eucidaris tribuloides. Next base: position 12,083 of record JZLH01S0616975.1, read on the forward strand.
AACACAAAAGAATAAATCAAACAAAACCACCTAAAAAAAAACCCACTATATACCAGAAATATCACTTCATTTATCTATTATTATCATCATCAATTAGTAATTGGAATGTTTGGTCTAGATGCAGCATTTTCTTTTTCTTGTATTATCTTATTTTCTCTTTTCTAAGCGCGTAGAGACCCTGTCAAGGGTATTATGCGCTATATAAGAATGGTGTTATTAGAATTCCACATCCAAAACATTGGAGAAGAAATAAATTATCATATAAAAAGAACACGAAGCATTATATATTTTTAGTTGCGATTGTAGCTCTTTTAACCGATAATCCTCTCTCAAGCATATGTTTACTGAACTTCATTAATAAAATATTACACAGTTACATACAAACAGGAAGATATAATGTTTTTCGAATGTCGTAGCAACCGACGGGGGGGGGGGGGGGGAAGGTGAGCACATCTGATCCAGTTACAGTTCACTAACGGCGCACCACCAACATAATCGTTATTAACGCCTTTAAATGGATTTGCATTCGAATTCGAATTGTCGATAAACAAATAGCGTTTCATCGGTTTCAATGGAAGACCGCGACATATTACGTAAACTATTATTGGGCAAAAATCAATGTTTTTTGAATTACCAATGTCTCCACTTTAACCCAGGACCCCACGTGCATGGCACGTCTCCATAGTAATCCTCATTATTGTTCATACAATAGTCCAAACAACCAAGAAACTATTTATCGCCCAGTCAAATTGTCACGTGACCGAGCTGATTTCTGTTTATGTGTGGTTGCACCCGTCGATATGAATAATTAATTCAGTTTCCTTTCATTGCGATTTGGAGAGGGGTAAAATAGTTGCTCGGGGGACAAAATAAGCTGCTTAGAGATCAAAACGGAAGAAAGACACATACCCCGTCTTGCTTTGCTCAGATCAGTGAATTCATATCATTAGCGTGACGATTAAGGAGACAACATGCGTATTTCAACTTTTCTTGGAGCTCTCTTCCTCTTGGGTAAGTAAATGTGTGAAAATAATTTATAAACTTTTTTTTTATTATTATTCACGTTGTCACGTATATACTTATACATTTGTCTTTGCAAACTATCTTTAACAATTGAAATGTTCTGAAACATAAACGAAGCGTGCAGTGTACGATTTTACTCTCTTATGGGTTAAAGACACTGTATAACACTGTGGAAGACCCGTTTAAAAAATTGTCGAACTTAACTATCTGACATATCTGACAGTGTTTGAATGGACAAATAAAAACCCTAGAACACAAAAGTTTGGACAGTTATGCTGTCACTAGTACAATATGTGCAGATACAAATTGGCCACATTACTTATTATAGTCGGCGATAGGAATTCTGCCAACACAGCAGTCTACGGAGAAAAGCTGGAATGCCCGTCTCTCAATGATTTTCAGCTTTTTTAAAAGCTACTTAAATATTGTTTGTTTTACGACTGCAATTTTTTCAGGGCTTCATTTGTTAGACTGTATCAAGACACGAGTAGGCATGGGGAATATGTAGACCTCAGATTTTTTAAACGGGAAACATTGATAATACAAGTGGCTTTAAGTTAAACTCAGCAGCTGTAAAGTGGTTAGAAATGGTAGCAAAGGTCGTGTTTTTCCACTTAGGTTAAAAAGTGATAGGAATGTGTGTTTACAAAGTGTATGTTTTAGATGATATTACACTAGTGTTAGAAGGAATTGAACGACCGATGTTATGATTGACACGCGACGTTTAGCGTCTGAACATGTTTACAGAGTCGATAGCAAACAAGCGTTTTTATCGCTAAACGAAGTGTATGTTGTTGTCTTGGTACAGATATTTAAGTAAAGTTCTTCCTTGGTGAAATGTGAGTGAAAACATGTGTCGTATATTTTAAACAGCTATTATTTAAAGGCAGTCGGATCTCTTTGCATGCTAAAAATTACACATCTGTGTAAATACAAATGGCATTTACGAAGAAATGCCATCTGAGAACCTTTAGTAAAATATAGGGAGCCTAGAAACTCAGTTTTAGGTGAATTATGTGACGTTAGACCTTGATTTGGATTTTTTCTTACGCCAGAAAAAAAAAAAGTCCAAAATCGAAATGTAACAGCTAACGCATACTGTTTTTGCTTTGCGCATTTTTGCCGGAAATTGTAGGCAAACTACTGACCCCAAAATTTGCACAGACAGGACCTTCATCTGTTCCTGGTCGGTGCGGGGATGTTGCCAAATGAGATCCACTACCTTTAATATCCGCGACACCGGTAAAACGCTTTTTCAAGTAAACGCGTTTGTAAACACATTTTTCTATGTTTTGTTAAACATGCGTGTTCAGAGGTTATGTAGCTCTCGTTAGTCATTACTCAACTAAACATCGATGTTGGTCCAATTTCTAAAGCATAATATTCGTCAATAATCCAGGAAGATTACCATTCTTAAATATCATCTTTGCTAGATTTGTAACAAAACACATTTACTGTATAGGGCATTTTCGGTTTATTGCCATTAAGTTCGTATCAGACTTGTCTTTATTTATTCCTATTATATACACTGTATATATATATATATATAATTATATATACAATAAAAAAATGTTAGACATGCGTACAAAACAGAATTCTTGGTTGTTATACATGAGTGATAACATTATTTTAATTTAATTTATCTGATATCATAAAGAAATCACAATTATTTAGCATTACAATTAATCAACATTCCAATTTATGTGGAAAAATAAAAACGCCATAAGCAAAGCTTGAGGGTTATATACATCATGTATAATAAAGAGTATTAATGTGATTGGATATGTTTTATTTCAATTCATCTCTTTTTGTAGGAATAATTGCCATAGCAACGGCAGATCTGGAGTGTTATTATTGTTCCTTCACCTATACCGATGCATCTAGTGTAGACTCGCAAAACTGCGTCTCTCCAGGGTACGGCACTACCAACGGAACTTGCACGGGAAATTGTTCGGTACGTTTTCCATTTCTCGAAAATACAGGGTGGCCCAGAAAGAATGCTACGAGTATGATGGCTAATTCTTCACCATTATCGGCAAAATGTCATTAATTTTTATATCGTTGGTTAGAACATTCTTTTTCCAATAAAATGATACAAAGATCATTGATTTTGAGTGAGGCGTTTTGATTCTAGGGCCATTTTTCGGAGGCATTGCAATTTCCCAAATTTGTCAAGTTTTCAACAGCGGCGGTCTTCGGAACGTCGAGATATTCTGGCGTCTCAGCTTGCCATACCGGACAAACCGCAATGACAAAGGGCTGAAATGCCCTCGCTTTCATAAGGAAGACGATGCGAGCTACATCTCCATTGTCATCGCGGTTTGTCTGGTATGGCATGCTGAGACGCGAGAATATTTCGGTATTCTGATGATTAGTGTAAAAAATAGTAAATTTGGGAAACGACTTTGCCTCCGAAAAATAGCCCTCAGATCCAGACACCTCAATCAAAATTAATGATCATGGTATCATTTTGTTGGAAAAGGAATGTTCTAACCCATGAATTAATCACCAATGACATTTTGTGAATAATTTTGACGAAATTTACGATCGCATCTGTAGCATTCTTTTTTGGCCACGCTGTATAATCTTTCATTTTAATACTGCATAACTATGGAATTTCTTTTTCTTTTGCACAAACAAAATATACAAAATAATCATTCAGATCAAATAAATACATGGAATTATGTTGTGTTTACATAATGTATACAATAGAAATATTGTCATATCAAGCAATATACAAACATTCTTCAATTGAAATAATTTTCCAATGTGTTTGTAGGATATCAATTTGTCATATTGTTCACTCGTAAATCATATAATCGAAATTTGTTATATCAAATTAATCACATTTAACAATTAACATTCCCTGCATATTTTCTATAGAAAAAACATTTTTTAACCAATATCAAAATATATAATTCTGTACGTTAATTGAATAAGATACTAAAATGCATATTTGCTTATCCAGAAACCAGACTTTCATCATAAGCATGCAAATAACTTGGAATGATGAAAGCAATAGCGAATTAACTAAATGTGATATAATACCCATGGTGTTATTGTCCGATAAAGACAAATATGATGTAAAAATTCAACACTCTGGTTATCATTTGAACACCGAAAAAAAATTACACAAAACACCAAGAAAAGAAACATTTAACTGTTGTCTTAAAGCGTCGTGGAACTTCTGACAGTTATACAAGTCATAAGTGTTTTAATCTGAAATTTATTTTCGCAATTCAAACAACGTATAACAATGAAACTTCCACAATACCTAAACAATGTATGAATATCAATTGTTTAGTTTCGATGAATATAGGATAAACAAAAGCATATCAATTCATCATTTAATTACATCATACAATAACATTATTTGACTTGGAAAAGTGTATATTATATAAATAAATGAAACTTGGTTGTACTGGTGACCTTAAAAAAAACCTCAGAAAACAAACAAACAAGAAAAATGCGTTTATTCCACATTTTTATTCATGTTATTCATTTTATTATTCTAATAATTTTTTTCAAATTTATTTATGTTTAACTATATACTTTTGTTTATTTCCTCATTATGACACTACCAAATTGGATGTGCCAGGACCCTTGTTCGGTGATTAAGTTGCCTCTGAGCATTCCAGCCGTCTGGTATGCTCAAATGAGATTAATTGTAGCGTGTAAACCTGGGTATATAACCCCCCCCCCTACCGTACTGTAGCTCAAATATTATCGTGTGCGATTTTAATTTGTGAGTTAGCGAATGAATAAATAAATAAATAAATTAAATAAAATAAATAAATAAATAAATAAATAAATAAATAAATAAATAAATAAATAAATATGTGAATGAATGAATTGAATGAATAAGATAAATAAATAATATAATAAATAAATTGAATGAATGAATGAATGAATAAATACATAAATAAAATCAATAAATCAATAAATACAATAAACAATAAATAATATATAAGTAATATATAAATAATATAAATGAATAATAAAGCAATTAATAAATAAATAAATAAATGTCTTCAAGTCATCGAATAATCATAGCTTATGCCGAATAAATAAAAAATAAATAAATAAATAAATAAATAAATAAATACATACATAAATAAATACATAAATACATAAATAAATAAATAAATAAATATACATACATCATACATAAATACATAAATAAATAAATAAATAATAAGTAAAAACATCATACATACTAAAATAGAATAAATAACATAAATACATCTACATAACATACATACATACATACATACATAATTGAATGAATAAATAAATATATTTAATTTATTAAACGCTTAATAATTAATAAGTAAATAAATAATGTAAATAAATAAAACATTAGAAATAAAAAAAAAATTGCTATCGATTCACCAAATAATCATAACTCACTTCTCTTCTGTACGAACAGACACATCAACCATCACACCAACTCCATGACCCTCAACCCCGATCCTGCGATTGAACCGATCCGTGACTGTAAGACGTGCGACAACCCGAGGACTGCGAAGTTCTGCGACAACACGGATCTCTGCAACAACAACGTTTCCACTCGCTTGCTCAAGCGCGTACGGCTACACGCAGACGTGCTACAACTGCCGGTACAGACGCGAACTCCCCGGCCGTCCACTCCGACGCCGGATGCGGGCCTGACTTCGATTCGACGTCGCGGAGGTGAAAACGATGCATTGCCCGGCGAATCGTGTTAAATGAGTAGAATTTTGTTGTTCTGTATTTTGAGATGGGGGGGGTCGAGTTTGTGCATTATAAGCTTTTGCATTATGTAAAGCATTTTAGAAAGGATGTGTGATGCATTCTGATTGAAAACTTCTTTATCCATGCAGATGTTCACACTTACATACAAAGACTGGCATAACCACAACACGTGCACCACACTCCGTTCGAACACATACACATGCATACACTAATAAACGTACATCACACACACACACACCACATCATACACCCACGGTACAATCACACACACACACACAACACCACACACCACACCATCACAACACTGTACGATCAATTCACAACCGACAAAGATGAAACAAAATGAAACCAATATTGACTTTAAACAAGTCATTTATTATGGGGTATTTCCACTTTTAAAACTTAAGACATACAAGAAAACTTTCACAATCTTCCACAATGACGTACAAATAAAATATAACTTACGATGCTAAAGGATACTGTAGTCGAATGAATCCGCGGCTCCAGTTTGATGTCTCAAGTAGTAATCCGATCAGTATTCCAAATTATGATCGGCGAATTGACCGATGTTGTACGGTGAATAACCAGATTTTGGGTAATTAAAGTCCAAAACAGATGATTCCAAGATGACCCGATTAGTAGTCCCAATGTATGAATCCAATGGCATGACGTGTAGTAGGTATTCCCGACAAAATCAGTGTTGAACATAAGTCACAAGTTGCAGCCAAGATGATGTAATATTCAAAAAATCCACAGCTATTCTCAGGTAATTAAACGGGCAGGTCCACAACACAAAACTTCTCGCTATTTAACTCCACAGTTGTGTATCTGCCAGGGTCACAATAAACAACTCCAAATGCAGTTACTTTAACACATGTGATTGAAGCTATAGATGACAGAAAACCTGAGACTCAATGTCCAAAACAACTGATATTATATGCAAAACCCCTCTTAGTCCTAGAATCATCTATTCCATTGCTTGTAATATGAACAAAATAACAAACACAATGTCTGTCTAGAATCACTATTACTAGACTCATTCCATTCATAAAACATTGCAAAAAGGTCACTAACTCACACTAAAGGCTCGCAGGAAAGCCTCCTTTTATATGATAAATTAGCTGACAACTGGGAGTTACATTTTTTCTATGTAAAGTTACATTTCCCAGAAACATTCACAACTGTCTTAGCATAAAAATATAATGTTGATTTCACCAGCACATAAACTGCATCTAATTAGTGGCTAGATGAGCAGTACAGTAGCATGTAAAATAATAATCACAAATTTTATAACAACACACACACACACACACACACACAACACACACACACACACACACACATCACACAACACACACACACTCCACAACACCACACACACACACACACACAACACACAGACACACACACACACACAGCACACACACACTCACACCACACACACACCACAGCACACACACACACACACACACACCTACACACACACACACCTAATAACACACACACACAACACACACACACATACACATACAACATACACCGCAAACACACTCTTTCTCCAAACTTGCTTTTCATTACATAATATTATAACGGCAAAATATATTCGAGTAACTACCACGCTGACCCATGCATTGTAACCTTGTTTTTCCATAACATTTAATAAAAGAAACACCAATGTTTGTATTTAAAACAGGACGCGCATTCAAATATTGATGAATTTAGTTTCAGCATATTAAACTGTTAAATGATTCACAGATAAAAGTAAATACGCATTGGATTATGCGACGATTTTATTCTTAACAGAAGTTCTTTAGGACACATATTTTTTAGAACCCAGATGCTATTTGGAGAGTGCACGTAATTAATTGTAATTTAATCCTAATAATTTTACATTAATAAATAATTTCCTAATCCAATGTCTCTTTCTCCCAACAGAGCGGAGTATCGACAATTCTCAGGCGTGAAGACGTAAGGAAGTGGTTCAGTTACTATGGCAACCGACTGTGATAACATAATAACTCCTACATCACGACAAGTACCAAACCACGAGACTCCGTGAGCTACAAGAACAACTGTGTCACGGGCGAAAGAACTGTAACGGCGCATGCGCAGTAAACGGCTGGATTCTTGTGGCCACCGCGATCGTTGCCTGTTTGACGATGGTACTTACATGTCGTTGAGAAAATCTGGAAAGCTGAACACCTAAAGCCTTCCCTTTAAAGCCTAAATATCGGACGTTTCACGTCGTTACAGTCAATTTTTAAATTGAACTACTACAATTTGATACATAAAATGTATGGCCTATTTATATATTTAGTTATGAACACTTGGGAAATTGTTTCGCATCCCATATATTTGTTTCATATCTCATGACGTACAATCGCCCTCCGGGGGGGGGGCGGGGGGGGCACTGTCATTACAAAAAGTGTACACCATGCGCAAGTATGGACTCCAAAACTTACAAACGAGTAAATTGTCTTGTCGATCTCAGAATACCCTAAACAAAGTCTAGTTTCCAGTCTGAAGATACCTAAACAAGATTTCAAGTCTGAAAAGATACCCCCTTCCTGATTTTGCGATTTTGATACCGGTGCTCCCCCCCCGCCGAAGCGTACACGAATGTTATCAGTGCAGCTAATACGGGGTGAAGAGTGATCATCGCCGTACGCCCCTCCTCGCCTCCCCCATTTCGCATTGGCGATTCAACTGGTGAGTCAGGTCTTTTTTTTAAATACTGTTAGATAATGGTTAAATTTTTCATAACTAGACAAAGTTATGCCTTACAGTGCACTGGCTATAGCCTCGAGTAGGGGTCGCGTCAGTGGTAAAATCTTAGAGGGAGAAAAAAAAATCTGTTGGAAAAGTTTTCTCGCCAAATTACAAGCCTAACAGCATCCGACAATTTGTGTTACTAGCCAAATGAACAACATTGAACAACAAAAGGTCGGGGGGGGGGCGGATTTTTTGACAAAACGGTAAAATCCCTATTCAATCAACCCGAAAATAGGGGGCCGCCCCTGCCCGAGGTGTTATCCACTCCTTAGATGCCAACATGAGTAAGCACTTAGCACCCATGGTTTTTAAAGCCCCGAACCAATGACTTTCAACATTATGACTCTTTACGTAAATAATGTCGTCGATATATTAATAGAAAGAAAACCCCTAATTGCTAAGTTTATGAAGAAAGGCACCACCTGTGGCGACTAATTAGCACTGACTTTTTGTCAGGCACCCTTTATCAATAGAAAGAAAAAAGAAGTCAATTTTAGGCACTATAATGATAGCCACGTAACTTGCATCGTGCTTGTAAATCGAACTGTCGAATAGTTAAAACGGTAATATAATACTAACATTTTTCATTCATTTTTGATTCAATTTATAGTTGGGCTAGTGGTTGAGAACACGCATAGAATATACATGCTATTAATACATAAAGAATAATAAATGTAAACATGTAGCATACTGTTTGTTAAGTAACTGAAAAAAAAAAATACACTTTCTGATTTGTTTGTGTATAAATATGTGCGTTGTAGATGTAATCGTCATAATTATCTCACTGTTAATCGTTGTTTCAATTTAATTAAAAACAAAGATGATCTATTCCACTTCGGCTGACAAAAAATGATGATGACTGCACCAGAGAAAATAGTCCGAATCAATTGTTTTCATTATATACAATCATGCCATAAACATAAAGCTGTAAACGTACACCACTTTGGATCTTATACTGGTGAGTGTGTCTTTGCATGGCTGCAGACGTAAACTGTACTAAATTACGTGAGCTATTCGCCACTCCTTAAGGAAGTGAAATACGACCAGTCCTTTGGAGCGAAATTTGAGCTAAATTTAAGAGATGGAAAACTTAGCTCAAAATGACGGATTTTTTTCCATTCTCTACAAATTTTTTGTTTAGTGCTCCAAAAGGAGTTGTCCTTCACATATAGCTCGTTAAAGCCCAAGTTTAGTTTGGGGATTTTTTGTTATTTGAAAGCTTATTGCCCTAAAAAGTCATAACCCTGCAATAATAGCTCTCTCTTCAGATAAGGTATAACTCGTATAACCTCAACACCCTTATTAACCTTGGATCTATATGTAAAATATAGTCAAAAATCTCGGGTCCCGCCCCCCGAGATTTTTCATTAATCAATAAAAAAAACTAAGAGACATGTCAGGATTCTATTATTTGCGGTTATGACATTGGGCATAAAGCTTTCAAATAACAAAAAATCCCCAAAACTAAACTTGGGCTTTTAAGGAAGTGGAAAAAAGTTCCGCAACGCAGTCAAAAAGAAACACTAGATCGATCAACAACTCTCCAACTCAAGAGAAAGACGATATTCATAACTTAAAGTAAAGGAAATACAGCGTCCATCAACTACTTCATGTAGTATATTGGTCATTCATTATTTGCAATGTGTATGTTCAATAATTTTAAGCTTCGATATTTTGATCACATTGCAAGGGATGGAGAAAAGCTATCATACTGGAAAATAAGCAGTGTAGAAGGAAAGAGAAACAAGGAAGAGAAAGACTCGGGTGGACTGATGGCATTACTTCCATGACTACTCGTAAATCAAAATCTCAGTGTCGTTACAAATGGAGAGCCACGCGTACTCAGCCCTGAGTGAACGACGACGATGTCTCAGCAGCTAATTTGCAGAAATGTATCACATTTTTTGTCCAAGTTGGTGTCTTTGTGTTGGCATAATGACATTGACAAAGCATTCACAATTATATGCAAGCCAATCAAGCAGCACACTGCAAATTTGGCTACAACATTGTTGACATGGCTAGAAACTGATTGCTGATTGGACTGGATTGGTCGCCCATGACGCAAATAAGAATGTTATATAAATCTACATGTAAATAATAAGCGTATCATTTTCCCTGTATAGTTAATATTTATGTTCGAATTTTGGGGAAATTGGATTGACTTACGGGTTCTCATTTGTCTTGACACTGTACTCCCTGTAATTAGTCAACGGAGCTAATCCCATTCCTGTAAGGATGTGATTTTGGACCACTTTCTTTTGGAGCAAAAATTTCGGAGATTAAATCTATCAAAGAGTGGGAAATCACGTCGTTTTGGAGCTATATATATGTTCTGTTTTTTCCACTGCTTAAATTTAGCTCCGAAAATTTAGCTCAAAAAGCAGGGTCCCTACAGCTCCTTAAGGAGTGGGAATTATAGCCCGTGAACATTCTAGAGAGTATATAGGTTATTATTGTGGGTCACAGGAATCAATGTAGTGGCCACTATAGACAGTGCTGCTATAGACAGGTTTGACTGTAGTTCGAGCATTATACCGCATTGGTTTACATATAACCAAAATCCGAAGAACCAATAAACCATTAGATCCTTTCACATCAATTAGCCATCAACAAGGAAACAACCAATAACAAATACGACAAATAACAACATTTGGGGTAAATATGTGAATGTGAAAACAACATTTAATTAGTAGACATTAGTTACACACATAATGGTGAGGTCTGCATAGTTCAGTTCTAATTTCATTATAAAATTCATATTCAAATTCGACTTTTATTCACGACAATAAAACAAAAGTAACACAGCAGTACATAACATAATACAAAATAGAAATATTAAAAATGGTCTGTTAACAATATTAGGTTGTCTTGGCAATACCTTTCGCGACAAAAGGCTAACTACTCCGTGGTGTGACCGCACCACATGATTTTTCTCAAAAAAGCTTGCACATATAAAACTGTAGAAAACAAGGTGTGGTTTAACT
>JZLH01S0616976.1:6494-21457 GCA_001188425.1 Eucidaris tribuloides
AACAAGTCGCTCACGAAGGTCTATTATTTTGCAGATGTTGGATTGTTAAGGGCAGCGTACGCAAACTGAAAGGTAGGGGTGAAAATTTTACGGTTTATTCGGCTAGTCTTGCGTAATAATGTTATTAATTTTGGTAATTTTGCGATAAAAATCGATAGTTTATCAATGCTTTCAGAGAAATATCGTACACAAAAGCAAAACGTATGTTGTACAAAGCACTCAAATACACCCTTCCAAAAACGTAAAAACACATTTTATCTAGATTCATGAAACAGTCTACAAGAGTACAATTTTCTCCAAGCAGCGAAATCTCTGAAATGCACCTCAACATACATGAACCATGATAAGTGTGAATTTACCACCTCTTGATGTTTCTTTAAGTTAGAAAAAGTGGTGAAAAATTTTGGAACGTCTGCCATGATAAATAATTGCGACAAACCTATGTTGCCAAACACACAGTACGAAATGATTGATTAAGCAAAAGTTTTAATACAAAGCAAGAGTTTTACTACTCTGTAGTCTTATGTTGGTCAATTTGTTTGGAGTTATTCTAAAGGGGCGCTATTTCACAATTTCAAACTAGGTTAGCTCCAGTCCAGTTTCCCCTTTGTGTACTTTAACTCCCAATTGGGTGGGGGAGGGGGACTAGGGGAACGTGCCCCTAGCCCCTCCCGTATTACGGCACTGCTATATTCTCACATATACGTCATACTTGACACTTCAAGAGTTAAAGATTAGGTTCAGGATTTGCAAGACCATCACTTTCCTTCACTATCATTACGAAACGGTAGTTAGGTACTTACAAATGGTGTTTTGAAAGTTTGAGATCCATTTGTCATGAACTTGTTGTTTTATGAGAAAAAACTGATTAGGATATGATACCAGAATATTGTTCTTTCCGTGAGTTAAAATTTTGCTCAAATTGCAGAACACGGTTATGTGTACTTTTGCATAACGTAGTGGTCAAGTGGTGAACTCTGCGTGACCTTTGGCTAGCGGCCGCTAGACAATTTTGGAACTAACGTCACTTTGCAAATTTTGAAATTCAACTGTCCAGATATTCCCCCAAACTACGTATTCTACCCATGAGGTACTAACTATGAGATACTAATCTTCAAATTGTGATTGATTAAAGATGATTTCATTCATTTTGACCAATCTTTAAAGTTAAACACATACTTTCCATTCTCATCCGGTATGGCGTATCCACTGCTAGTTGGAATGCCGCCAAGACCAACCCAGAAGAAAACAGCTACAGGTAAGAAAATAAACAAAAAAATTAATCAGTGCGTTTGTGATTTTCTGATTTTAAAAGGGAATTCCTGGATGGTAAGCAATTGCTTTGTACAAAGCAGAAAAAAAAACCTCGAAACCAATCATTATGAGAGATTTTGAAAAATTAGGCAAATTTGTTGAAAGTCATTATTTTTGTTTTGTTAGTAATTTTTAAGATGGTTGCAAATTGACAACGCCGTGTAATTGCTTTTTTTTTTAAATGCAACCCATAATATCTTTCAACACACTCCATATTACGTGTTGTTTTCATTGTAACAATTATTGTGCCATGCATAGTGTCACCCAAGTGTGCAACCGAATCTTTATGCCAATCGATCAATCCTAGCAACTTAACATGTAAAAGACGATTTGATTTTGCTTAAATACGTATTTTCCATAAACGTCGAAACGAGATATCCTGTGTTTAGTCTTCAACGGGGAATCATGCACCTCAGATTTTTTAAACTGAAAACATTCATTTGTTATACAATGCCTTTAAAACAAAAAAAGAGCTTCGTTGCGAAGTCGTTAGATTAATTTCCCACTAAAATTGAGTCATTAACATTAATACCGTTATCACCTACTTATCTTAAGATACTATTATAACATTTGAAGCCAAATTACACTAGACAGTACGAAATATCTCTGGTTTTACTTTTATTTTTCCATAGGCACGTGTACGTAATTAGGCAAAGAAATGTATTTTTCTTCAAAGTTACTGATTGAGAGAGAAGTGAATGTATTATTCTTTCCAAAGTTACTAAAGTGGACTTAGCCCATTTTGCTACCAAACTCTTCAAATGTTTTGAAATACATTGGTCAAATAGCGCATCCCTTCTCTTGCGCTTGACAATATATGAATATAAGAACGACCCAAGTCCATAGGAGGTCATTTTGAGTAAATCTAGAAAAACTAAAAAATATTGTTAACATTCCGAATAAAATTAATAATTTGACTATTATTTAAGACAACATTGTAAATACAATTTGATTGTATTTTTTTCGTTCAAATTTACCGTTCACGGTGATTTGTGTTGTGTGTGTGTGTGGGGGGGGGAAGGGGTCCCTCACATATTTGATGGACTTGGGTCGTTTTTGAAAACAATATGGGACTTGGGTCAGTCTTTGAATCGTAATACATTTGTAAACAAAAATTGAATTGTTACCTGGACAAAACGTCGTAAGTTTAGGTTTTCAAGCGGATTTGCTTTCATTCAGATGCTATAACAGCAGACGCGCAATTGCACCATTATGACAGGTGGTGTGTATTACCTCAACATGCCTGAGTTGTCATGCGATGGGGCGGTGAAATTCTCATGGAATGGTGACCGTGGCCAAAATTCGCGCTGTAAGAAAAAAACAAAATATATTTTAATATCAGCGTCAATATAGCTTTTCTAAAGTGAGAGGAATGGAATGCAATGGTATGTCCTTTGCTCCTAACATGCCTAAATACTTGCCGAGGTAACCAGCCCGGGGGAGGGGGGGGGGGAGATGGAATTTGCAAACTTTTGCCAGTTTGCCTGCAACTCACTACAAATTAAGGGCAGCGATGGATCGCGACCAATCGTGCCAAACAACAAAAGCCCCGAAACGCCACTTTAGCCTCCGTTTAAAGGGAAGGGGGGAGAATTCACGCCATACTTCCCCAGGCATTAGAAAAGCCAATGTTCATATGAGAGGTGGGTGGGCCACAAACACATGAAAATCTTAACTTTTCTGGCCGAAAAAAAAACAATTAGCCGTCAACAGTGTGTTTAAGGCACCCTGTTTACATATATGAGGCGTTGTAGAACCAACGGCTGTGCCTTAAGCCGTGTTTGAAAATTTCGCAGTACGTTGCAGTCCGTTAGTAATTACGTTTGAGCATACGTTTGTATTCGTCAGATGTGCGCCAAGGGTCGACGGCCAAGCCGGTGCCCGATTTTTTATTCGGAAATGCTCAGAATGTATTGGCTGTGTGTACAGTGCTTACCATTGCGTGCTATGTATTCGTTGAGTATTCGCTGTGCTGAACGTCCACAACATAGTTCGTTCGTTTCTTAAATCGTTCCAATGTTCGTTCAAATCGTCATCCACTCCGTTGCCGATAACTAATCTCAACCACATAGTAGGTCAAGGATAAATGAACTGGGGTCACACAGTGTGTAGAGTCAACGTGTGTCTAACGTGTTCGGAAATTTGCGTGCACGATCGCGTGTAACGTTGTCAGTCGTTGTAATACGGTAGACATACCGTGTGATTAGTGCATATTGCTGTGCCAAGGTCGCCGGGGTTCGTTGAAGAACGCTGCTGCCCGACAGTTTTGATTTTGGACGTGATTCCAAGATTTTTGAGCGTGCGACAACGTGTCTGACCTAACTTCGACTTTCGCATTGCGCCGTCTGACGTTCTTGTGCCGTCTAGTCTATCCATGATTAGAGTAAGTGTGCGTACAGTATATATGCTAACGCACAGTGATTAGTTTTCTTTTCTCTTGACGTCACAGTCCTTCTAGAGGTAGCTCAACTTACATCATTTGTCAGCGCTGCACACGAGCTAGGGCGTATACTCGTAACGTGGGACGCTGACGATATGCGGTCACCAATTCTTCATCAGCTGGTTAGTTCAATTAGTTTCACAAACCTTTTTGACGCTGGAACTTTGAGCGCCTTGAGCGTGTTTGGACTTAGCCAAAATTCGGCGAGGACGAAAAACATATCACTGAGCACACGTTGACCTAACGCATCGTGTATAATGTGTGACGGCCTATAGTGAAGACAGTGTGAACAGATGTAAAATTATGTGGATCGTAATTTACCAATACTTGGTGTTCAATTATACACCAAAGGTGTTGGCAGAGAATATGAAAGTGGCAGACGTGGTGTAAAATCTAACATCCATGTGTGTTATTTTAAACAACCAAACATATTATTTTCAAACACCAAGAGTCATTGGCTTGTAACACGCAGGTGGTTGAAAATTAAACTTTCCAGTATTACATCAATGTGCAACATGCCATTGGTGTTAATTTAACACCCAGTTTTTGGAGTATACATTTCACAATAGTTGGACACTGTGATCCAGTGGCCATAGGAAGGTTACACAACTATGACGAACGGCTGTGCTTTTCTGACAGGGATTCAACTGTGTGGATTTGGTTATTTTCAGCAGATGTGACACTGATTTCTCTGTATGAGACTAGCTGTGAACCGAATATGAAGTAACATTCGCGAAAAAGGGTCTGGGAAGTAAAGTATCGGATAAGAATTATACAAATAGTAAGATTTAATAAAAAATACGGTGATTTGAGTAAAAAATCTGACCACCCAACTACTGGTCAAACTACCAGACCTTTCGTTGCGCTTGAACTGGCCGCCAAGCAATCTCCATTTCGGATGTAGTCTAGATTCGATGTTTTTGTTTTTTTCTTCTTTAATAGAGTATATATGGGGTGTATGTTTTAGTGTGTTTATATCATAACATTCACTACATTCCCAAAATTCACAGTGTTACAATAAAAACGGAAATCGATTACATAAACACTGAATAAATATTCGGAAAAAGTAGGTCTAGTAATTTGTGGTATATGTTCCGCTTACCCCAAATGCTCTGTCTGCAGACTGATATCGCACTTGTAAAAGAAGCGAAACGTCCTCCACCGGAGAGGTGGACCTCAAGGTTGACAATCTGAAAATATCCCAGCGCGTTTGTGCTTGGTGGTAATAAACGAACCATTGATTATAAGCAGCTTAATGATGATGATAATACATATAAGTAGTATAGTAGTAAGGTAGTGTATAGTAGTAGTGTAGTAGTATAAGTAGTATAGTAGAGTAGTAGCCAGCAGCAGCACAGTAGTAGTAGTAGTAGGGCAAGCATAATAATAAGTAGTATTACATTAAAATAATAAAAATCGTCATTTATCGTCGTCAGAGTTTAACAGTTTGATTTGTAAAAGGCGTATATTCGTCGTGTGCTCTATGCAAAGCCGTTAACAGTATTCATTATATTATATATTAGTGGCCTTTGCCCCAGGCACACGACATACGAGTTTGACGGCTTTTGGCATAGTCAGCACCGACGAATTTTTTCATTAAAAAAATCTTCAATGTACTTTACAACTCGAGTATATCCCTGGATGACATATATATTCAATTGATTGTGCTGAAAAGTAGGGAATTCGAGAGCCTTTGTTTCTGAAAAGATTTCTATTGATGATTTCTCTGGAATAAGTTTAAACAGCAGTAAACACCATACACACACAAAATGACACGACACACACACACACACGACACACACATACACACACCCCGCAACACACAAAATCACGGTCACACAAAAATTTATCAACACACCAGCATAACACACTACTGACACACGACACTACACACGATCACAACACAACAACACAGAGCACACAGACGCACACAATGTACCACACAGCCACGGCATGTAACGGCATGATGTGTACAAGCAATTTCATGCATATCTAACACCTCACGGTTGTCATTTGAATCACTCAAAAAGTGTTAAAAGCGTCAAGATCACGAATGTACACACAACAAGACTGAACGAATTGCAGGCTGACTCCAGCAAACCGCAACTTCAAGTTTCGTATTAGTTATGGCTTGATAGTATTTAAAGGTAAATGGCATGATTGAGTGAGTCCCAACATGAGGTAAAACTATTCCAGAATCATGTCAACGAAATATGCAAGATCCACTGTGCAAAATTTGTAGTCAAAAGTTGACCTCATTTTTTGAAATAACTCCCATCAAGCATGTCTTGTGAAGAAAAATCTGTTTGTATTATGAGGATGTAATTTCTCTCACGGGCTCGAGAGAAGAAAAGTGTTAAGTACGTCTATACTGAGTTTCCTGAAGTAAACGCAAGTAATTATAAGAGTATAAAATTTTCCAGCCAGGAGATATATATCTTCTTTCAACCTGATTGTTTGGGAGGCATTTTTTGTTTTTTTTAATTTCCATCATCAATGTTACTCGCCGTTAATCTGCAAAATAGCTAAAAATAATATCTCAGTCCTCCCATAACGGGAATAATAAAACCACTAGAGCTTGGGCGATGTTCCTCGATTCTCCTCCCCAAATAAAAGGGCCATCTAAAAACCATGAGAATTGGAAAAGACAATGATCATTGACGATTTTTATGTATAGAGATATATAAAGGTAATAGGTGTGACTGATACCATATCTAATGTTTGAGGGAAACCATAAAAGGATGTGTTCTGGATTTGTACACGCAAACGGAGTTTGCTCACTTTGATCCAACAAAAGAATGGTGAATAGACAAAATTTCAAATTCAAATTTCCCCTTTATTTTCCAAACTTAAAACGGTAAATAAAGTTATAAACATTGAAGTTAAATACAATTATAACTCCATGCTCATATTTGAATACTTAAAGAACACTTTAGAAGTTGCAATTTTTTCCGAGAGAACGGTACTCTGGAGATGTAAATTGTTCCGCCAGGTGAATACAATTGATAATGCTAAGTATTTCAGGACGTTTTGAGCATTTTGTAGCGTCCGACCTTGACACTAAAACTGTGTTTATGAAATGGCGGTGTTTTTGTTGTTGTGTGAGTCAGCGGTTGTTTTACGGTCCGCCGTTATTAGACTTGTAACAGAACACTATTGCTGAATGTTAATTGTAGTCATAAATGACATTAGATTCAAAATTTTTTATTCAGTTTTTTTGTTGTTTTTTATAATAACTTTGATTAAATACTTTTTTCAATGATTTTTGGTGGATTTAAAAAAAATAAATAATAATTGTTATTTCAAGCTTCAAATGTATTTGTTGTTTTTCCTTTATCATGTCATGAAAATCCAAAAATTGGCTATCAGCAGGTACTTGCGTTTTTGTGAAAATAGAGCACAGCTTATCTGAAAAAGTTTTGGACGATATAGGAGAAAAGAACGTTTAAGTTATCAACAAAATATTCCATATCTAATGAGGCAAGAACGTGGACATAATCACTCTCTTTGTACATAATATATATACACTTGTACGAAGTAATTTAAGGGATTTAAGCTGGAATATTTTGAAAGAAAAGGGAAAGCCAAAAAAGCTTAATTAAGACTGAGTACAAAGGACAATCCAAATTTGAACTAACAAAAAAGTTGACTACTCAAATACGGTTACATGTTACATAGAAAAGGGAATTTATGACTCTGTCTCTAACGAACGCCGCATATGAAGTAGCAATATCTAAAACGGAAAATAGTCGAGCCGAAAATTATATACGAAATACAGTGTCAAAGCGTGGATATGAGTGGACGTGGTGTGTAGGTTTTGAATATAACACAGATTTTGAGTATGAGTTGGACGAACCTGGGTTTGGTTGTAAAGTGTGTATGAAGTTGTGTATTTTGTAACGGTAGGTCGGAGGGGTGTTGCAGACACGTTTGGTGTGTGTAAAGTCCGCCCTCATTGATTTTAAATCATATAAGCAACTATTTCTGACAATCGTCCCACTGCATTAGCTGCGAGTTTTTTTCTTTTTACCCCTGTAAGCTTTGATCGGCCAGATTTTTAGTCCTTGAATAGATGGTAACATCAGGTCTGGCATCCAGACAGTTTAAAGAGCACTAAGTTAACTGTTGATATTTGAGCTATATACATATAGTTCATGATTTGTACATCCCGAAATCAACTTATCGAACAAAATAAGCTAAAAACATTATACTTGAATAGGATTTAATCTCACTGGCCACTCACAAGCTTTAGGACCTGAAAGCAATATTTCAAGAAGATAACCTGGAAAACTTCAAAACAGAATGCACGCGACCCCGTCAAATTCAAGAGGAGCGATGCGTTGCTCACGTAAATTCAGAGGCGATCGATCCTGTGGGGCGCGGGGGGGGGGGGCGATGGCCCCCCAATGAAAATATTTGGGGGCAAACATATTATATTTTGCCCGCCCCCCCAATAATTTTGAAAACTTGAAAATTAGTAATAGCAATGAACATATATGTTTTAAAAAGCATTGAAAGCCATATAAATCATAAACAGGGCAAAAAAAATACGAATTAAACATACTAATATTGTCATCTTTTCGGCGCGCGTTCGCCGCAAAAATTCTCGATAATTAACAATTTGCCGGCGGAACACGCCAAAATTTTGAACATATTTTTTTTTCAACCTTTGCCACCAAATCCGAGACATGGATCGAACGCCCGCTGCTAAATTTGAATTTTATGCTAGGTTCACACTGCCGATCTTGTCCACATCTGATGAGGCACGATCAAGCCAATTTTTGACCGTTCGGTCGAATTCGCCGGTAATCCGGGCTCAATCTACCATTGAATCGGCGCCCGTCTGCCTTGATCGACATCGTTCTGGTTAACCGTACTCAATAGTTTTTGACAACGCCAAAAAAACATTCGAGTAGGGAGCCAGAGCGTTGCCGATCACCCCGATCAAGTAGATTGACCCCGACTACCTTGCCCGAGCGAGACCGACCAGGCCCAATTATGCCTGATCGGCCTGATCGAGTTGACAGCATCGGCATGTGGGTCACGCTAGCCATAATGCTAGCATTAAATGCTAGCAAATGCTAGGTTCACACTGCCCGATCTGTCTAGTCTTACTGCCATAAACTGATTCGTGTTATGATCCAAGTGAAAACCTGAATACCTGCAATTAAAAGCAGGGGCAATGATCAAAAAACTCACAACCAGTGCCATTGGACGCCTTGGTGCGAGAGAGCGTGTGTGTGGCCTAAGGCGGTTGGACGATCACCACAATTCGAAAATTAGTAGGTGAAAAGTACAGCCATTGTCTGAACCTAATACTACCACTCAAACTAGACTGTCTTCGGCAACGGCCGCAAGATTCAATAATGATATATCGCTTATATTTCAAGAACTTAAAAGGAGAATACACAATATCGGTTGACTGATGGAAATCTTGTCATCAAATTTTCAACATTTCATTTGGTTTCGCCAGGTAAGAGTAATAATCACATTGCAGTACAATGTGTGGACTAAATTCACGTACAGCTATGCAATAACTAAGATGAGGGATTAGGCAGTTTTTGAACAAGTGAAAGTTTTGCATATGGAGTGGCCAATTCCATTGCTATAGTGTATATGTCAAAACAATTTGACAATAGTCCCACAGTATTGTGATTTCTGTTAGTACTTTGTCAAACAAGTGGGGATTGTGTAGCAAATTTGTCAAAAAACCAGAAGTGTCTGTTGTTTATTAACTACTCTCTCCTGTACTATTGTGACATTTTCAGAATACATCTGTTCACAGAAGTTTGAAAGTAAGCTGATATTAAAATATGTTGTTGCTGCAGTACTCACCTGTACTGTGTATTCTCAAAAGTCCCAAATTTTGAATGCTGTGTTTTATCTACATATCTTCGCTTAGATTCAAATCTGAGCAAAAACGGTTTTGTGGGCAAATCAAAAACATAACAGTTACTGGATAAACAACATCTTTCCAATACCAACGTTTTGGAAATTTAATGATGTCACTAAAGATATATGTCATGATAAACATCACCCTTGAAATTACACTGGCGTGTGGAGTATAACATAGCCTAACTAACACAGTAGTTCTATGGAAGAAATTGAGCGAACTTTTCGGGTTATTTCCTTGACCCGTAAAAAGTATGAAGAGTTTGGGATTGTTCGATTGGAATTTTTTTTTGCTCACCCCCCCTTCCCGAACACAGCCTATTCCGCACACACACACACACAACCACAACACACACATACACACACACCACCACACACCACCACCACACACCGACATTCCACCACAGACACACTCACAACAACAACACATACACACACACACACACAACACACACAGCACACACACCACACACAACAACACACACACACCACACATCCACTCCACACACACACACACACAATGACACACATCCACCACACACACACCTCACACACACACACACACACACACGACACACACACACACACAACTCATCACACACACCACACACACACACCACACTCACATCCACACACGCACACACACACACACACACCACGACAACACGCACATCAGCACACCATCACACACACACACACAACGACACACAATACACTACATACATACACATACATCCCACTCAATACATACATACACACAGCACACACACACACAACACCACACACACACATCACACACACACGATCGGCACACACACACATACCATACACACAGCATCGAGTGACTTTTTCGCGCTTCTGGCCTGATCGTGAACAATTTCGGGGGATATAGAATTTCCGTGATGAACAAACCCGTTTAAAAAATCGTCCCGATAAACACTATGATGCAGTACATGTATCAAGAGATCCTGCGTTACGTACAACATAAATGAAATGTAAGTAAATGAATGTATGCACAAAGCAAGCACGAATCCGGTTCAACCTGAGTAACTCGTAATTTTCAACTTCCAGCACGAAATATCACTTTAAAATTTTATTTCAGGTTTTCATTTTAAACACATACCAAAGACACATAGAGCATTGTGAATTTACATGTTAGATCACTTTTTGGTACTGTGGTCATCGTTGGCGTGTGGCTATTAATATTTTTCTATTTATTTGTTCATTAATGCGACCTGTCACCACACGACACCTTCTGATAAAGTCACATCTTATAAAACATAAACATTCAAAGAAATATACTTTGGCGTGGAAATTAATAAAAAATTTTTGCAGACAATGTGAAGGTCGTATATATTGTGTGCATAACGCGTGTATGGGATTTGCAACTAGTGAATAATACCCCTTTATTGCGATATAACGTTATGAATCAGTGACGTGGCTGTTTACTGTGATACTTCTGAAAATTCTATGCCGTACCATGCACGGCTTTAGGTTGTTAAAAATTAAAAATTTGTAAAGCGCACAACGCATGACCAAACCTGCATTGAAACTTTTGAAAAAAGAAACAGTCGATGCTGTGGCGGGATATGGCGTACTCAGGATTTGCCAAGGGGGGGGGGGGTGTTCTTCCGCAGCCAAATCCTTGGTCCAAAATTTTTTCCCGTACGGCCAGCCGCCGAATAATTCGCTCGGGGGAGTTGGTGGGAATTAGACATTTTTTCTCCAACTCCAAGTTCCAATTTTCCCGGTCACGCCACCCGCCGAAAAACTCGCTGGGGGGGGGGAGTAAGGACAATTTTTGTCTCCAAATCCAATTCCACACATTTTCCCGTCACGCCAGCCGCCGAGAAATCGCCTCAGCGGGGGGGGGGGGGGGGGGGGGGGAGGGTGACAAAATTTTTTTTGGTCAAAATAAAAAATCCAAGAAAAATCTACATTTTATTTCTTGTTTCTATGATTTCCTTGTTTTCATGGTATTTCACATTTTCAAACACCCCCCTTTCGACCGAAAAAAGGGGGGTGTTTTTGGGGGGGTGTTAACAACCTCTCTTGTAAAGGTGGGGTTTAACACCCCACCCCCCGCGTACACTAGTGTGCGGTTTCACACAAAGAGAATATCACTTATTGACGGAGCATCAGAATTTACCACAGAACTTCTCTCCCGAAGCCAAGACCCACCGTGAATGATTTGTTTATCTTTTCACGTTTGGTACATACATTTTAACATTTCTCCTATCACGTATACCCAATATTCGCGATATCAGATAATTACAAGAGTGGCCCAGAAAGAAACTCAAACACATTCACATCGTTAACGTTCTCCAAGAAACAAAAAACATCATCGACGCAAACCGAAGTCATTGATTTTAAAGTTTCATCGCTTACATAGTTTTCTGAGCAAAATGATTCAATTATCATATGATTTTGAGTTATGCGTTGATCCTAAGGGTCATTTTCTGAGCAATGCAATTTCCAAACTCGCTATTTTCAATTCAAGCTATTCACGGAACACCCGATATATTCTTGCGAACCGCGCGGTGCCATACCAGGAGCTGCGCCGACAAAGACCATGGCTAACCCTGCTTTGATAAGGAAGGCCAATAGGAGAAATGGTTCACATTGTCATTGCGGTTTGTCTATACTATGGCACGCCGTGACCGAGAATATCTCGGTGTTCGGAGGATTGCTGAATTGAGAAAGTAAGATATTGGGAAAAAGACATTACCATCAAGAGAGTGAGGTGGCCCTAGAATCCACACCTTAACTCAAGCAATCAATGCCATGGTTAATTTTCTTGAAAAAAGGGGTTCTGTGACAATGCAACTAAAAAACAATGAGGCAATTTGAACACCATCATGTGAAGGAAATTGACGATCGCAGGTGTTGCGTTATGTCTGGCCAACACTTTTATAATCAATCATCCTGGTACTTTGTTGGCAAGACTTGGTAACATTCCTGCCACCCTGAGTAGGGACAGCGGCGGCAATTTGTTTGTAAGCTGCGATGCCTATGTTCGTTCATCAGTTTGAGACACTTGAACTAGTTATACCGCCACTCAAGGAGAAAGGTTTCATTCCAACAAACATAAATGAAAGTCTGACTTACCCACGAAGTTTAAAACCTACGTAGAAACAATATATTTCTTGATTGCAGAATGATTAATACAACCGAGGTTTTCAATTTATCGCAACCTTGTGGCGGCGCCGAAAATGACATATCTGGAAATTGATAGTGAAACAAGCGGCAATTCTCAGCCAGAGCAAAGTGCGTCTCTAAACGTTCTTCGTGGAAGCTATCCACTGGATAGCTTTATTCGATATATCTTAAAGTCAGGGATCCTTTTGCAAAAGCCAAAAAATCTGACATTGTTGTAAATACAACGGCATTTAGAAGAAAATGCCATCTGGGAACCTTTAGCCAAATAATAGTACCTGGAACTCAGTTTTAGTGAAATTAATAGTGACATTAGACTCTATTTGAAATTTTTCCTCGCGAGAAAGAAAAGATTTCCTACCATAGAACGTACAACTAAACAGCTATTGTTTTTCTTTCGCGCCATTTTCAACTTCTGGAAATAACTGACCAGACGCACAAAGTTTTTTACAGACAGTGCCCTTCATCATAGCCTGAGGCATGTTTGTATCTTTTCTTGGTCTTGTGGGATGTTTTGCAAATGAGATCCACTGCCTTTAATTTGACTTTATTTTTTATTTAGTTTTTGATGTATAAGATGAGAAAAAGCTGAAATTGCGAAACAATTACTTAACTCAGTAAACAAGGATAAGGCAACAACAACTAGAGGAAGTGTGTGTGTGTGGGGGGGGGGTGGGGGCCATCAGGCAGAGAACGTTGTTCCTCACTTCAAATTCTATTTTTCCTCCGATTGAAGAATTTTAAAAATAGTTTTATTTATCACTTAAGAGGGTCCAACCACCCTCCGAAAAAAAATTCTGAACTATGGCCTACGATTTTAATAATAAAAAACATTGAATGACAAATACAATTAAAAATTTTCTAAAGTATACTCACGTGGGTGATGTCTGCAGACAAAATGGTGCCCTTCAAGGATGTACTGTTTGGACCCACCTCTTTATCCCTCACCTAAGAATTTACTATCAGGATAGGAAACTTACCCGGAGATAGGCCGTCATAAGAAAATCCGATTAATCCGGGATGTATCCGAATCCAGCGCGTAAAACGTTCCAAGCGATGCAATGTTGTTTGGAGGCGGACCAAACGTTCCTAACTGTTTTGCCGTGATATTGTGCAAAGGTGTGAAAGACCACTGTACGAAAAAGAAGCAAGGACAGTCACATATATACCCTCCTACTCAAAAGTATTGACAACATACAATGTAACGCATGTACTTGCTTGAGTTTAAACAAGATCTCTTAAGTTTTAATAAATTTTTTTCTTATTCTGTCTAGCAAAGTTTCCCCCTAAAGGCGATTTACTATTCAAAAGATCCTAAATTTACTGTCATGCGACTATTCAGTACAAGTTGGATGTAATGAATATGGAGAGAAGGACCAATCATCTTTAATTGGGTAGCCATTGATCAATCCTTAACCACTGTCTTATAAAGATAAGAGGCGCTTTCTTCTTCGCAAAGGGTGTGGTCTCCGTTCTGAGACCGTTTCAGAGGAAACATATTGGTAATTTTGTTTGCTAGAAGTCTTTCCAAAACCACACATCGTTTCACTTGAATATTGAAACCTAATTACGATGCTATGTGAATTAAGCACCCACCCCTATAGGGATTGGAAAAAATTCAAATTTTATGTTTCCATAGCCCCTCTGCCGCGTGGATGCGCTTGCATTGATAATCTCCGCATTGGAGAAGAAAGAAGAAAAGAGAAAGAACATTCATTGATTTCTTTTTAAATAATTTGAATTTTCAACACACACACACCCTTTATCTATGACAATCATTAATTGAAAGACCCCTTCAACTCAAAATCAGTGCGTTTAATTATATTTCAATAACAATTTTGAGTAAGGCGAGGTATATCTCGGCAAAAAAGTTCTTGGACACTTATAAAAAGTTAAAATAAACCCTATAAATTTTTAAATTAAAAGTACATTATTGTATATCAATATGAACCAGCACATTATTCCACCTTCCAAGTATGACATTTAAGTTAACCATGTGACAGTCATGCATGGCTGAATAATATGCATAACAATAAGCAAGTCAGATAAAAAAAATCAAAGAAGTGAGCAGTCACTTTCTGTTGTGAAAGTTTATGTGGCATAAGATCTCATTGAAACGACAAAAAATAAAGTATAAATGTCACCTTCTAAGAGTCCAGAT
>JZLH01S0616976.1:30689-41655 GCA_001188425.1 Eucidaris tribuloides
ACTTTATTTTTTTTATTTTTGATGTATAAGAGGTGAGAAAAGCTGGAAATTTGCGAAACAATTACTTAACTCGTAAAAAGGATAAGGCAACAACATAGGAGGAAGTGTGTGTGTGGGTGGGGGGGGGGGTGGGCCTCAGGAGAGACGTTGTTCCTCACCTTCAAATTCTATTTTTTCCCTCGGATTGAAGATTTTAAATAGTTTTATCACTAAGAGGGTCCAACCCCCCGAAAAAATTCTGCCTATGGCCTAGATTTTAATAATAAAAAACATTATGACAATACAATTAAAATATTTTCTAACGTATACCACGTGGGTGATGTTCTGCAGACAAAATGGTGCCCTTTCAAGGGATGTACTGTTATGGACCCACCTCTTTATCCTCCCTCAAGAATTTCTATCAGGAAGGAAACTTACCCGGAGAAGTGCCGTCATAAGAAAATCCGATTATCCGGATTGTATCCGAATCCGCCGCGTAAACGGTTCCAGCGATGCCATGTTGTGTTGGAGGCGGACCAAACGTTCCTATCTGTTTGCCGTGATATTGTGCAAAGGTGTGAAAGACCACTGTACGAAAAGAAGCAAGGACAGTCACGATATATACCCTCCCTACTCAAAAGTATTGCAACATACAATATAACGCATGTATTCTTGAGTTTAAACAAGATCTCTTTAAGTTATAATTTCTTATTCTTTCTCAATTCTAAAGGCGATTTACTATTCCAAAGATCCTAAAATTTACTGTCATGCGACTTTTCAGTACATTGGATGTAATGATATGGAGAGAAGGCCCATCATCTTTAATTGGTAGCCTTATCATCCTTACCACTGTCTTATGAAGATAAGAGGCGCTTTCTTCTTCGCAGGGTGTGGTCTCCGTTCTGAGACCGTTTCAGAGGAACATATTGGTATTTTTTGTTTGCTAGAAGTCTTTCCAAACCACCAAATTCGTTTCACTTGAAATATGAAACCTAATTACGATGCTAGTGTGAATTAACACCCAACCCCTATAGGGATGGGAAAAATGTCAAATTTTATGTTTCCAGCCCCTCTGCCGTGGATGCGCTTGCATTTGATAATCTCTCCGCATTGGAGAAGAAAGAAGAAAGAAGAAAGAACATTCATTGATTTCTTTTTAAATAATTTGATATTTTCTAATAATAAACTTTATTAGGACATCATTATTGAAAGACCCCTTCAACTCAAAATGCATGCGTTATATTATATGTTGCAATACATTTGAGTAGGGAGGGTATATACACTCGGCAAAAAAAGTTCTTGGACACTTTAAAATAAACCTATAAATTTTTATTTAAAGAGTCATTATTGTATCATCAATATGACCAGCACTTATTCCACTTCCAAGTATGACATGAAGTTAACCATGTGAGGCATGGCTGATAATATGCATTAAACAATAGCAAGGTCAGTAAAAAAAAATGCAAGAAGTGGAGCAGTCAGTCTTTCTGTTGTGAAAGTTTATGTGGCATAAGATCCATTGAACGACAAAAATTAAAGTTAAATGTCACTTTGAAAAGAAAAGAAAATTGTCCATCTTGAATACATCACTATTTCACTGGAATTTTTTAATAAAAATTAGTCAATGAAAAAAAAGGTCAAATTTCAGTATCTTGACTAATCAAAAACAGTTCAATATCTTGTTTGTCCTCCCTGGCTCTGAATGAGTGCAGCACATCGACGTCCCAGCTTCATCTTGAAAGTGCATGTCCAAATGATGCATCTCATGATGTATCTCTAAGCATTTCATTCAAATCATAAACACCTGTTAAAATTGTTGAATGTATGCCTACAAGATGGACCTGATCATTAGCATTTGAAGGCTCAATTTCTTGCAATTTTTTTACTGACCTTGCTATTGTTTAAGGCATGTAATCAGCCATGCATGACTGCTCAATGTTAACTTCATGTCATACTGGAAGTGGAATAATATCTAGTCATATTGATATACAATAATGTACCTTTTAATACAAATTTATATGGTATATTTCAACTTTTATAAGTGTCCAAGAACTTTTTTTGCCGAGTGTATATATATATATTTATATACAATCAAAAAGACCAGTTACTGTTAACTTACGCCCACTCGATTATAATTGCTAAAATAACACTTAAACACTTAAAGGGAATTTTCATTCTGACGGAAAAAGTTCAAAAAATTGGGTTTGATAAAACCATAAAATCCACTATGGAATAACAAAGTTATTAAGTATCAAAGTTTTAATTGTGACGTCACATGCGATCAGCTCTCCATAATTATGTTATGTAATATAAATTTCATAAAATTCCATTTTTTTAATGGTTCATGATAATGACATTATCCAGAGAAGCATGTATGAAATAATGCTTCAGATTATAATATTGAATGCACAGTTAAAACCATGTTCAATTTTCTGAGAAAATGGCACATTGTGGAATTCATAGTACATGACAAATAAGGGAGCTGCTCGCACGTGACATCACAAATGCAAAACTTCAAAAATTCATAACTCTGTTATTCTTTGATAGGTTTTCGCCAAACCTTCATTAATAGGTTTCTCTTATTTCTTGACGTCAAGGTGGACTTTCCCTTCAAGAAATCTAAAGGTCCAAAGTCGAGCTTAGTATTATAGCAATCTTCTTTGACATGCCTAATGACTAACACTGTTTAACCGGTACACAGAAGAAAATACCATCTAAGAACCTTAATGTATATGACCTGGAAACACAGGTTTAATGATGTTGTTTTTCAATGACGTGCTATATATGTGTTGTTTTCACATTTTGTTTTGAATATGAAATGAAATTTAAGTGGGTATTGAAAAAAATATCATTGTGTTTGAGTTTCATTCGGATTCTGGCAATTTTGCACGGTCTCCTCCATTGATCAACACATGACACTTCACTAAAAACCATCACAACATCATTAAACACGATTCAGTCTACATACAAATTCATGCTGAACTGATGTGCATTTTTGCAGCTTTCACTTTTGACTTGGCCCCTTATTAAAATGTCTTGCACAATTCCATGAATACATACTCATAACAAATGAGGTATCATTATAAAGGAAAATAAACAGGCTTTTCAATGATACCAATATCAAGAACTATACTATAATACCAAGAGAGATATCAACGCTCAAAGTTGAGTTGCAGAACTTTTTTGAGGGGTTAAATGTAGGGTAGAAATACTGTCATTGAAGCGTTAATGTATAGTCAAAGGACTTTTGAAGGGGAATGCCATTTAATAGTGCCCGATAGTCAGCTAGCTAGCCATGTATGCAAAGTGAACCCCAAAAGGTTGGTTATAAAGTCCCGAAGGTCATGGTTTTCATTCTGTCACAATTGAGTTAAAAATGACCTCTCATCCAGAAAAGGTTTGTCTCGGTCCAATAAGCATGCAATGTTTCTTTGTAAGGCAACACGGATTATCGTTCAAAGGTACATTATAACAATGAGCCACAAAACACCCACACAGATCTGTCAGGTTGAAATTATTCCATAATATGCATTGACAAAAAGTAATTTTCGTTAAGTGCGAGAATTGCACATAGAGTCAAGACTAATATACCATGTGTGACCCTTGATGGAGGCCCCGACATTTTGCCCCGGCGACAGTTCTTCTGATGACAATTTTGAAAAATGGTTACGGTTATGATTGTCATTGGGTTTCAAGCTCAGAATATGGTTAGGGTTAGGGATGAAATAATCGCCGAGACAATTGTCGTATAAGCAAATGTCATACACCTGTGTCAAAAGTGTAAAAGTAAACACACAGACTAACAGTTGCGAATAACTATAATCAAGTACACCAAGTTTGTATTATGGGAATAAAGGATCACACCCCCTACCAAATAAATTCAGAACCTATCTTGTTGCCCATGCCCCCGACATTTTCCATAGATAAAGTACATACCGCTACATGTTCTCTGATAATTTAAACATCACAGTTTGCCACTATAAACTATTTTCTGTAGGTTAAATTTTGGTGTTTTGGGGGTCTGGGGTGATAACATTAATACTTTCTTAACGATTGACGAAAAAGTTATCCGGTCAACCAAAACTATACTTGGACTTTAATTCCACTGATTTTAACCAAAATTGCATATTCAATTTTACAGGGCCGTCACGCCCAATTTAAAGCACGCATATTTATGTTGGTATAACTTACCTTGTAATAAAAGAAAAACAAGAACTAGTGTGCAATCTCGGCTCATCATGGTAGTATACCAGTGTCTCACGCGTTGGACACCGAGTCAATATAAAACAAAAACAGCAATTAGCCGTCGATGTACTTGCTATTCCAGAAAAAAATGTGTAAAAAGCGGGAAATCTATCAAAATGGAATTTGAATTTATTCTAGAGACTGGTAGCTACTAAATATATCGGTCGTGTGACTATGTTGTACGCAGAGGTAGGTCTGAAACGCCTACAATCTCACCATGCATGGAATTATGAATACAAATGGACCAACCAACCATCGCATAACCGTATGTGGCGCTCTTTCCCCTAACAAGTAAAGTTACTTTATTAAAGGAAGATGTAGGTGGTAAAAAACAGGAATAAGTTAAGAAAAAATGACATTGCGAGAATTATGGTACATAGGGATAAGAAAACCTAAATAAGGGATACTGTGTGATACTTGCTCTCAGCAACGCCCTATCAATGAGTAAATATCTGCTAAATTTACGTCTTCGCAATTTCTTTCCATAGAACAACATCGCCGAAAGAGCTAAAGGGGGAGGAGCTCGTTGATTCAAAAAGTGATAAATTGAAACGGTGCAATTAACACGCATCGGGCGGCATGCATCGGTCACGTCAGGTCAGGTCAGCTCAGCTCAGCGCACGTGCAATCTGATTGGTCGGGAAGAAGCGACAGTTACCCCCAAACTTTTTCTTAACTTATTCCTGTTAGTTGCCGGCTACATCTTCCAATGGTTACGGCTGGCAACCTGTGACTTGAACGCCATGTATTTCCACTGTTACTTAACATTTAACTATTCAATTACCATGAGCACCTACGCAATTCGAATAGAAAGAATTTTAATTTTTGTCACTGTTAATAGTCTCGGAAGTACTAGGTATTTAAAATTAAACTTGTCAAGTTTGACCTTTAATAGCTCAAACACTGTACATCAGATAATACTGGAACTCATTATGAGTTATAGCTGACGGGTGACCAGTTTTGTTGGAGGTGTTTTGAATAAGATATCATTTATCCTTTTTGTGTAATTCATGCTTATTATTAAAGTTAGGGTTCAGATTTTGCTCAATGTCCAATCCCCAGTACAAAATTACAGAAAATCAAATAAACATGTGTTTAAGAGTGTGTGCCTATTCCCTACAAAATAGCAATAGACAATGGCTGTGGATATATCACGATGGAAACTCTGATACGCCAGTTTTTCATCTAGGTCAAGGCTAAATATTGTTATATCCGTCATTGTAAGTTTCTTAATACCTTGTTAGTTAATTGCTCATTATGTGATTAATGATATTCCAACTAGATCCATGGAGGTGTCGCCCTTGTGACGTCAATTCAAAAATAGTCGACTATTTGGGTTTTGACGTCACACATAATGACGTCAATACCCAAATAGTCGTTCACGGCTTGTAACAAAAGTCGGAAAATGACACCCCTCGTTAAAAACGTGTCGCAATTGTGTCCTTATAAACTTTAAAAAAATGTTTCAGTGCTTTGTGTGCCATTTTGTACGCTCACTGTGTTTAGTAAATCTTAACCAAACGTGTTTTGTAAAGGAAGACAAATTTTGTGGAGGAAGTATATGTACAGGTTTAATGTACCGTACGCTATTTTTTTCCGTGCGCGTGAAAGACATTATAGCGTGCTACACCCGTATGGAAGTCTAGCAAAGTTTAAGACCCGGGTTTAAGATTAACACTTGGGTAGATTCGTCAAGTTTCAGTTTGGTTACAGTTAAAATACGAAGGATTAAATAAATATTTATAGGTTTATGAAATTGGTACTCTACTAACTAGAGTATATGTTTATGGAATTGTATCCCTCTCCGTACCGCAAATAAAAATATCGCGCAGCTGTATGCCGGGCAACACACACGTATGCGTAGGGGTACCGCAAGTATTTTTTTTCCTTTTTAATTTTTACTTTGTGTAGTTTCCCTGTTCATTTGATGACGGATATAAAACAAATATGTCCTGTCATGAGAGCCTCTGTTTGAAACTATGACGCCCTCGATTACGTTGACTGTTAACTATTTTCCCTCGGGGCTGCGCCCCTCGGGAAAACAGTACAGTCCACGTAACCTCGGGCTCGTCTTAGTTTCAACCAGAGACTCTCGTATCAGGACATATTGATATAATATTCATTAGGTATTACTCTGACCACTGCTAGTCCGACTTTCTTCATCCCTTTAAAAAATAAAAACAATTATAAAAAATGTAAACTAATGTCCTGAAGATGTTCTTAAAGGTATTGGCTAACATTTACCACAGTTAAAAAAATCTGAGCCACATGATTCCCCATGCTACCAGTGTATTTGATGATGTCTAAAAATGAAGCCCTGAAAAAATTGTATTTCAAAATGATTATTTAGTGCTTTAAAAAAGTGAAAATCGTAAGTTGACCAGATTCACTTGCCCATTTCCTCCCATAGACTTACTGTGTGTACACCTAGGCTACTAAAACTCGCCCCGAGTTTTAATTGTTTATTCATGCATAACTTGCCATTGGCAGTGTAACTTTCCAAACTTTTGTTTTCTAGGGTGTTTATTTGTTCATTTGAACACTACTATGTAGCTCAGATATCAAAATTTGACAATTTTTTTCAAATTGAAGCTCCACAATGTTAGCCTATCACTTTAATGTTAACATGAGGCACTATCTACATGTATCAAAAATTCGGTGATGTGTAAGAGAGAAAAATGTCTGTTAGCTTGAATAGCAAAATCTACCCTTACAAAAAAATCAGTGGTATACCACTGGAATACCATTTCGAAGTACCATGGAAATATCATGCACAATATACCATTGGGTACCATCCATCTACCACTGAAATGTACCATTCGACCGAATTAACATTTTTTTTGGACAAATGGCTTACCTCATTTGCATACCAATGGTACACGAATGGTGCATAAATAGTACCCTAATGCATGATACCTTAATACATGTAGTATAATACTGGGCTACCATTTGACGACGTAATTTGCATAAAGGTGTATGGCATAATTTGCACCAATGATATTTGAATATTACTTATGTAAATTTTTGTACCATTCACCATTGATCTACCGTTAAAACACACTCTTAAGAAAGTATAGTCAAATGTGACTGATATCTAGTCAAATCTGACTAGACTAAAGGGTCAGGTGGGTGCAACTGATAATCAGTCATTTTGACTAGATTTTAATAGTTATTTTTATGTGACTAGATAACTAGTCAAAAAATCTTACTAGATTTCTAGTCATTTTCACTACTTTTGAAAGTCAGTTTTGACTATATATGTAGTTATCAAACTTATCACTGATATTTCAGTAATTTCACTATTCATTTCTAGTCACTTTTCACTCTATTCACAAGTCAGCATTGAGGATAATTATAGTCATCCTACTTTCACTCATATTCTAGTAAATGTTCACTATACATGCAGTCACAGCATACACTTGCATTCATTCTTGCATGCATCTCCTTTGGTGGTTTGTGTCACACACGTCATAGTTAATTTTACTGCAAAACAGATATCCAATCAAATCATAAAATTGCAATTGCACACAAGCTTATTATATACACTCAAGGTACATTAACATGCAAATATACACTTTACATTTGGTTTCATATCATAATCATGAACACTTTAATTCAATTCAGTTTATTAGAATTCAATTTTTATTTTCATATTTCTCAAAAATCACAATATAAATAAATCACAAAAATATATAATTGGAAAGACATACATGTATATACACAACTGAATCGATCTTTCACTTGAGATCGTGAAACTATAAGGACAAAAATGCATATAAATTACAATGGTCAAATTTAAAGGATGTACATGATAATCGAGAGCAATGTGGGGCCTACTTAAAGTATGCTTTTAAAGTCGCAGGGCCGGTGGTAAAAATAGGTGGAAGATGAATACGGAGTACGGATTAACAACTGACTTTAAGAAATATAAAAAATAAAAAATAAAATAATGCCAACAATTCAAGTAATCTAGAGAATGCTACATGTTGCTACGGAATATATAAAATTCGTTTGTGTAATTTGGCATTCACACGAAAAATAATATTATTGACACTCAACTATGACATCTCGGCAAAAAAAAACCAAGCAGGTCAGCAACCACGCCGGATTGCGAAGTGTTCCGTGGTACATAAGAAAAAGGAATACAAAGAAATTACTAATATCGTGTTAATCACATTGTGAAGTGTAGCCACTGAATAAATGTTGCATAAGTTTACGTTTAAAAGAAGATATAATTATAGTGAAACACAATGTAATATCATTAGGAAGTTCATTCTAATATTTTGGTCCAGTAACAATGTGTTTTTTTTTTGCAAATATGGTTCGAGTACATGGAAAATTATTAAAACAGGTCTGTTTTGTATTCTGATTGCTGAAACTTATATATACATCCAGGTTTTGAAAAATTTCAATTTGTTAGTGCCGTAGTGGTAAGGAATAATGAAATATGAAAATTTGTATTTTGACAAATTTCACATTTTGGGGTAAAATGGTTAAAAAAATGAATATTTTCACCAAGAATTACTGCAGAAATCATCACAAAGCTCAATAAATCTAGTACCATCTTGTAGAAAATCATATCATACCACTCACTTGGTGAGAGGATATTCTGTCCACCCAAAATTTGTTCAGGAGGGTCCCCAACACATTGATACCCAGCAACCTTTTACAGCATCCCAAGTCAGTATAATGATAGAAACATAAAAACAGATACTATATGGTATTATCCAAATGAAAACACCGTATTTTCCATAGAAAGTAGAGTCTCTGATTACATTTTTGGTCAGTTCCCTTACGTGTTCCCTCCATCCTAATTGACAATCAATGGTTGTTCCGAGATACTTGTACGTTTGAACAATTTCAACATTGCGTCATCTATACCGATTGGACAGTCAAATGGATTTGAAATCATTTTCTTTCTGAAATTAAAGACCATTTTCCCCCACATTTAGATTAGGGTATAGTTATCTTTACAATACCGAATGAATGTGTCTACCACATGTCTGTATTCATTTTTATTTTCTTTTAACAAGTCCAACAATAGCAGTATCATAATCTGCCTATTTTACAAAATATACATGTACAGAGTTTGAACGGCATATACAGTCATTTGTGTACAAGATAAACAGTTAAAGGGGATAGTAGTGGATCCCATTGGAAATGCGTTGCCTGGTGTAAAACTGTTTTCAGGAAGTGATGGTGTTAAATCTTCACCTGAATTGTATGTTGCTGTAGGAGTCCATGTGGCTAAAGCTGTATTCATACCAGGGGCAGGCACCAAGTAAATATGGAAGGGACAGCCAGTCAAAACAGGATTCTCCTGATCTGAAATAAAATAAAATTGAAGAAGAAAGAGAATTGCATGAAGTAAAATAGGAGAAAGGAAGGTGGCAGGATTGGATGAAAGGAGGGATGAAATTCGAAGAAGGGAGGGGAGAAGAATGGAAGAAAGGAGTTGGAAAAGTAAGGACGAACAATGATAGAAGAAAACTTTAAGGAATAAACATTTCAGTCACCATCAATGCTACATTATCAAAATGATCACAGCTTCATTACAGAAGCAAGTTATAATAGAACACGAACTGACAATATTTTTCATGAAATAAAACATAATCACTGCAAAATAGAAATCGCTGCTATGGTATGGTTAAATTCTTCTTATTGAAGAAACTACAATTATAGTTGAAGAGGGCTTCGTATGTGTACAGCAATTAAGTGCCTCTTATGTATCTTTTGTATGTTTTATTAGCCTTTGCACATTCATGAACTGTGTACTGTTTAAACAAAAATTGAGACGAAATGCCTGTAATCAATTAACACAATAGGAAACTTTCCCGTAATTTGAGAATGAAACTGACTGCTAAAGTTGATATTGAAGCTTTTCCTAATATACCAGCAAACATTTCTCTCAGTCTCTCTTCTACCTCCATGGTATCGCCAAATTTCTGCCCACTGCATTACTGTTCCAAATCAATGTATTCCAATCTTATATACCCGCAGCTTACCAATTACGGTGATGACGAATGTGCAGGTGCCTGAGTTGTTGTAGTTGTCGGTCGTTATATATTGTACGATGGTCTGTCCAGGCTCAAACTGGTTGCCGGAGGAAGCGTTGGAGGATAGGTGTAGTTCACAGTGTTGTCCCTGGCCGAAAGGTTTGCCCAGGTGGCACTGGCTTCTCCTTCAGGCAGGATAACCGCCGTCTGATCCCCAGGACAGTGAACAAATGATGTTTTTTTTTATCTACAATGGTGTCAATAAAATTTAAAATACAACAAAAAACAAATAACCAATGCCACATCATCAAAATAATCACAACTTTATCAGAGAAATGAATTACATAGTAATATAATGGAATACAAACTTATGAGGGACACAATATCAAATGTTCTCCCCCCAACGATTTGGAGGAAAAAAATGTCATGATACAAATTTGTATTAACAACCCCCCAACCCCCCCCCCCCCCGCTGAGCGACTTTTCGTCGACTGGCGTGCGCGAGAAAAATTTCTGACCTTGGATGTGGGAGACAAAAAATCGTCACAACCCCCCCCCCTCCCCGCTGAGCGACTTTTCGGCGACTAGCGTGAGCGAGAAAAATTTTGGACTTGAGTTTTGGCTTTCGCCGCGGATGAAGATGTCTCCCCTACATTTTAAAATAGATTTGCGCCACTGATCGTTGCTAATAAGCAGCCTAAGCCTAATCCTACATCTAGGCCATATTGTCAGTAAAGTGCCATTTT
>JZLH01S0616976.1:41705-55349 GCA_001188425.1 Eucidaris tribuloides
GGGGATAGTAGTGGATCCCATTGGAAATGCGTTGCCTGGTGTAAAACTGTTTTCAGGAAGTGATGGTGTTAAATCTTCACCTGAATTGTATGTTGCTGTAGGAGGAGTCCATGTGGCTATAGCTGTATTCATACCAGGGGCAGGTACCAAGTAAATATGGAAGGGACAGTCAGTCAAAACAGGATTCTCCTGATCTGAAATAAAATAAAATTGAAGAAGAAAGACAATTGCATGAAGTAAAATAGGAGAAAAGAAGGTGGCAGGATTGGATGAAAGGAGGGATGAAATGGGAAGAAGGGAGGGGAGAAGAATGGAAGAAAGGAGTTGGAAAAGTAAGGACGAACAATGATAGAAAAAAACTTTAAGGAATAAACATTTCAGTCACCATCAATGCTACATTAGCGTGCCATCATGAGAGGGGCGTGTCTCTAGCCGACACAGCTGCCTTAGCCATCGCCATAGGAGTCGGCAATTTCATCGGTCAAATGACGGCCGTCTTCAGTTGTTCAGGACTTTGTGGCGCGCTTACGACAAGTATCTGGCGTTACCGGTACTGTTTATGTCTTCGATCTTGGTTGATGTCTTTATTGTAAACTTCCCCGTGATGGTGGTTTGCTCCTTGCTTTGTAGCCTGGCTATTGGAGGAATATCGACGTTGTTCGTTATACTCATCCGGGAACGTGTAGCATCATCGTCCTTTGGATTCATGTTTGCAATATCGCAGTCATTGTTCGGAATCGGGACATTCGTAGGCGATAGTTTATCAGGTAACTTTGACATTATAGTTTCCGTAACATTTTTTCAAACTTAAAGGTTAGTGACATGATTGGGAACACTTGAAAA
The DNA here is from genome assembly GCA_001188425.1 of Eucidaris tribuloides. Lineage (NCBI taxonomy): Eukaryota > Metazoa > Echinodermata > Echinoidea > Cidaroida > Cidaridae > Eucidaris > Eucidaris tribuloides. The sequence goes on from JZLH01S0616976.1 coordinate 42,549, forward strand.
TGCCTCAAGAGCCAAATCAGTTGAAATTTATACCAACTATACACCAGCTGGAGTAGATGTCCCAGCTGGAAGGATTTGTCTCTAATTTGTTTACTTAAGGAGAATCAAGCATGAACATACAAGTATGTAAATACTATCCGGGCGTGATAGATATAGAAGTCAAAGAGAGCTATACAACAGGTTTCCTGCCACGAGGGATATTGACATTGGTTTGACTACAAGATTTTCACTGCAGAATCCTTGTATTGTTTAATTGATTCTAGAATCAACCCAAGTTGACGCCATCCCCCAATCATGGCATTTACCTTAAACTGGTACAAATTATGTAATCTCAGTGTAGTATGATTAAAAAAAGGAACACCAAGTGAAAACATTCCAAAGTGGAAATATTATTGATATTCAACATGAGCGAAGGAGTATGCAACTACAGAATAATTCCAAGCTTAATTGGAACTAATGGGTAAGCTTGACCCTATTGTAAGTGTTTATTTAAATACGTTACACAGAACAAATGTCATGATTGTATACATAGGATGTGACATTTAACAAAAATTAAATTACAATATCTAATTGGCCCATTTTCAGTGCATTGCTGCTAATTCTCTATATAGTACACCTTAAGATTAGTTTTGTTTCGCCATAAATTCTGGCATATGGAACGCACGGATGCAAGTATTAAATATGGTTGAAAGTAACCTTTTCCACACCATTGCATCAAAACTCCATGAATTGCACAAAATTATTCTGTGTGTGGCACTACAAGGGCTGAGAAGAAAAGAGGCAGCTACGCATTTACTCTTTGTTTGAATCAACACTCTAAGAAAAAGAAGGTTACCAAAAGGTTCTCAATTTTGCCACAATAGCAGAAACAATTTTGGTGCTTCTTAGATTCATTTTTAAGTAGAAAAGGTTGGTATGAGAATTAGTTTGTTTAAAACGGCGCTGAGAAGAACGTTTTGTTGATCCAAAAGGTTCTCATTAGTCCCCCCCCCCCGCAAAAAAAAATAATAATGGTTCTGCTTAAATGAATCGGCTATTGTGGCAAAATGGTTCTACAACGAACCCTTTTTTTGAAGTGAACGTTTTCGATTTTTTGTTTCACTTTGGTATCATCCTTAAATACCTAAATCAGGGAAGCACGTCAACCAAAGAAAATATTTCCAACCCATACAAAGATATTCATTAATTATACACTAATGTAAAATGCATGGTGCATATAAACTGAGGTTACGAGAAGAGAAAAATTACAGTGATGTTTCCCCACAACCAAGCAATTCATTCTGAGCTATGAGGAAACAAATTATTACCCCCTTGACATCAGTTGATCATAACCGAATGCTATTTTAGTATGCCCTTAGTTACTGTCGACTTTTGATATTCCTCTTTTGTTTAGTTTGGTTTATAAAATGTTTTTTGCAGGTTTGATAGCTGACAAGGTAGGAAGTTACGATGGATCATTCCTGTTCTTTGCGGGAGTTGAGGTGATGGTGTTCCTGTTGATGGTACCACCAAGATGTGTGACCAAGAACGATGACAAAGGTCGAAACAATACTGAGAATGAATGACATTTGATATCCACCAAAATCTCCACCTACCAACCCAACTCTTATCTGCCTAAGCGTTTAACTCTTCACGTGCCAAAGTCGTGGATCTGCACCAAATAATACACATAAAGTTCATACGTAGAGGTTCAAATTCTCTGGCATGTTAAGAGTTAAAGAACAGATCCACGAATTTCACGGAGGAAATGGGGCCGGCTCCACCTATGGGGGTAGTGAGAGATAAGGGGTTATAAAGGAGAGTGTTATCAATGTTATATTAATGTTATGTTAATGTTAATATTATATGTTAATGTTACAAAACGATTTTCTATTCCTTGAAAAATAAATAAATAAAAATGATAAATTGTCAGTAAAGAAATTGTTAGAATCACTAACAACGCACTACACTACTGACAACGATTCTACAATTCTAGTCGAGTATGAAGTCGAGCCACGACTTAAGGTTAAAGATCAGTCAAGTCATGTCAGATCTAGTTCTCGTTATAATCTCATGTACGAAGAATTGAAGGATAGTCACGGTCTTAAAATTGCCAAGTTAGATGTTAATAGTATTCTCAAGCATATTGACGAGGTAAAATCATTTGTGAAATTCAATAACATAAATTTTGTATTACACACCAGTTAACCTTTCTTTTAATTTTCCTGGTCTGTCTGTGCAATCATTGTATGTTCCTTTCGTTATTCCTCATTCATGTCTAGTTAGTTAGTTTACTCACCATACCACACTTTGAATATATTTTATACCTACTTCAGGTATTATCTTGTTTTAATGTAATATATATACCTTTCAGTTTATTTTCTTTAATATTTTTCTTGCAAAAAACTTAAAATTGTCTTCTGAAAAATTGCATATGTCCATGGATTTGTGCTATATTCCGGTTTCCTTTTCTCCTAGTCAAATTTTGTTGGTAAGTCAGCCATACTACGTTTTAACATATTTTATATCCACGGGAGGTAATATTTTGTTTCAATGCAATATATATATATATACCCTCCCTACTCAACAGTATTGAAACATACACTATAGCGCATGCATTTTGAGTTGAAGGGGTCTTTCTATAATGACGTCCTAATGAAGTTTATTATTGGAAAATGCAAAATTATTTGAAAATAAATCAATGAATATTCCTTCTCATTTCTTCTCCAAGGGGGAGAGATTATCGAATGCAGACCCACCCACGGCACAGGGGCGGGAACATAAAATTTATCATTTTTCGACTCCCTATAGGGGTGGGGTGTTAATTCACACGAGTATCTCAATTTGGTTTCATATTTCCCGTGAAACGGTTTTGATGGCTTGGAAAGACGTCCAACAAACAAAAAATGTCAATGTGTTCCTCTGACGCTGTCTCAGAAAGAAGACACCACCCCGCGAAGACGAAAGCGCCTGCTATCTTCATGAGACAGTTTGAGGAGGATAAGGATACTGATATAATGATGATTGACTTTTGTCCACATCATTGCATTCAATGTACAGAAAAGTCGCATTACAGTAAATTTTGGGATGTTTGCAATAATAAACTGCCTTTAGAATTAAGAAAGAATATGAAATTACAATTTGAAGAGGTCTTTTCTGAAATACGGGGCGTATTCTCCTTACCGCTGTCTTATGAAGATAGGAGGCGCCTTCGTCTTCGCGGGGTGGTGTCTTCTTTCTGAGACAGCGTCAGAGGGACACATTGGCATTATTTCGTTTGTTGAAGTCTTTCCAAGCCATCAAAACTGTTTCACGAGAAATATGAAACCAAATTACGATGCTAGTGTGAATTAATACCCCCACCTCTACAGGAAGGCGAAGAACTGTTAAATTTTAGGTTCCAGTCCCTCTGTCGTGGGTGCGCCTGCATTTGATAATCTCTCCGCCTTGGAGAAGGAAGGTGAAAGATTGTTCATTGATTTCCTTCGAAATAATTTGTTATTTTCCAATTATAAACTTCATTAGGACGTCATTATAGAAAGACCCCTTCAACTCAAAATGCATGCGTTATAGTGTATGTTGCAATACTTTTGAGTAGGGAGGGTATGTTACAAACTTCACTTTCTTGAATAGTTTTCTTGCCAAAACCTTTAGCTGTCTTTCGAAAAATACCCTATACCTCTCCACGCATTTTGTGTTATACGCCAGCCTCTTTTCCTTTTTAATTCTCTTTTTAGATTGATTCTCTTATTCAGCCTACTCTTTTAGTAAAATCTATTTGAATAATTCGAAAACAGCTTCATTCAGTTTAAGTTGTTTATGTAAAAATCTGGCCAAATTAACACATTGATGAATTTTATGACGTATTCCTATTATTAACAGGTCATACTATTTCCATTTTTTGTTTTGATTTACTGTGTATGTTATGTTTTATCTTTTATATGTGTTTACTTGTTATTGTAATACGTATATATGGACCCCATGGAAGAGCAGTATTGTCGTGTTGACAAAACTGAATATGGGCTATCCATCCGTGTTATCATACGCGTACGCAGGGGGGGGGGGTGTTTGAGGTGTTCAAACACCCCCCCTTTGGCAAAAGGGGTGTTTAGGTGTCAACACCCCCTTTTGCCAAAGGGGGGTGTTTTGAAATTTTTGTGGTATACCTCTCAACACTGTCAATTATTCCTAATGTCATTGAAGATTTTTTTCTGGCTAATTAGGTTGCTTCAGAAGATTATTAATCAAATTTTAACGCTAGCACTCATGCAGCGCTAGCTGACGACACCGCATGCTCTTCCATTATCCCGACCGGGCGCCGCGACGGCGCTAGCTCTGATAGGCATGTACAGCAATGTACATTAGCGCATTGCCCACCGTATCTGGCGGCCCCGCGCTACTGATCATTTTGAGCTCACGCTGTAAGTTGAAGCAGTGTGTGTATGTGTTACGTGCGTTTATGTAGGCTAACTGTTAGTGTATATGATCCGGCTCGTTATACGTTAACGTTAAATATCGCGCTACGCGCGCTTACGCACGTGAAGCCTTTGTCAGCTTGGTCCCGGAAATCTGAGGGCAGGCCAAGACAGACCAAGCTCCCCAAACTCTAACTTTACAGGTTGGTACTGTCTATGTCTGCCGTAACTTGTTCGATGTTGTCCATATCTGTGGTATAGACTGCATGGTTCTCATATCCCTTTTCAAACCTTCAGTTTATTTTTTTTTAACGGAAGATGTAGATCTAAAGTATAGTTCCATTCAGGGGTGTCGGGGGCGTCTGTCTATGTTTCGGTGGGGGGGGGGGGGGAGTGAAAAAGTGTCCAAATTTTCGGCACGCTCCGCGCGCCAAGTTGTAATACAGAATTTTGCGCGTAGAAGCGCCGAAAAAATAGACAATGATATGTTTAATGGTTTTAAGGTGTTTGTTAAGGTTATTCGAGTTATACCTCATCACAGAGAGCAGAGTCTGCTCTTTCTGATCAGGTATAACTCGGATAACCTTAACAACATATTAACTCTTTGGATGCTGTTATGTAAAATATAGTCGAAAATCTCGGGGGTACCCCGAAATCTCGGTGGTCCCCCTCCAGGTTTTTCATTTATGAATTTAATAAAAAAAATGACGAAAGATATTCAAAATCTGTTACTGGTGTGATATGACCTCTGGGCATAAAGCTTTCAAATGAAAAATCCCCAAAACTAAACTTGGGCTTTAATGGTTTTGTATAGTGCCTTCCGCTGCTAAAACATATAGCATTTTTCAACATGTCAGGATTTTTTTTCGGGGGGGGGGGGAAACAAAACAATGTGTTTGCCCCAATAGTTTCATTGGCGCGGTAATATATTGTGTCAGTTTAATGCCTTTTTTAGTGCCTTCCGCTGCTTTTTTTTTTGGGGGGGGGGGCCAAACAATCTGTTTGCCTCGATATATATTTTCATTGGCGTGGTGATAATGTCTTACATTTCGGCGCGCTCCGGGCGCAAAATTATAATGTATATAATTATATATTAGCAATTTTTCGCCAAAGCGCGCCGCAAAAATTGAATATTGTGTCAATTTAATGGTTGTTTTGTAGTGCCTTCCTCTGCATATTCATATCATTTTTCAATTTGCTAGTTTTCATTAATAAGCGGTGGGGCGGGCAAAACAATATGTTTGCCCCTCATTTTAATTGGTGGGAGGGGAAGGGGGAGGGGAGGAGCAAACATAAGAAACGTGTCAAAATTTTCGGCTCGCTTCGCGAGCAAAATATTGAACATTGTGTATAAGTTTGATAGGTTTGTAGTGCTTTCTGGTGCTAAAACATATTTTCAGTCTGGCAGTATTTTTTTGAGGGGGGAGCGGAGCAAAACAATGTGTTCACCCAAATATTTTTTATTGGTGTACTAATAAAATGTCAAAACTTTCGGCGCGCTCTGCGCGCAAAATTGCAATGTAGGCCAGCAATTTTTCGGCAAAGCCCGCGTGAAAATTGAACATTTTGTCAGTCTTTGTAGTGCCTTGCGCTGCTCTTTCATTTGTCTGCATTTCTTTTTAGTGTTTGAGGGGGGCAAAACAATCTGTTTGCCTCTATATTTTCATTGGCATCGTGATAAAATGTGAAATTCCAATGTAAGCTAGCAATTTTCGGCAAAGCGCGCCGCAAACTTGAATATTGTGTGTTTATCGGTTTATTGGTTTAAACATAATTATTCTTGCTTTACGTTAAAAAAAATTGTTCAATTTGTCCTTTTTGGGGGTGGGGGGGGGAAGGTAACAGTGTTTGCCCACTCCCAATATTTTCTTTGTGATGGCCACAGTCTCGCTAGCCTTGTTGGGGGGGGGAGGGGTAGAGCTGGGGTTATGTTCGCTTCGTATTGAAAAATCTTGGCTACGCCACCATCCGAAGTGGAGAAATCAGGTATAAGTTCGGGAGCCAAGAAACCAAACCGAAAGTTTTCAGCGCTTTTTAGGTGACTGAATATTACCGCAGCGTACCAGGGGGTTCGGGGGGTTCGAACGAACCCTCCCCCCCGCTGCCCCCGCCGGCGACCAAAGGTCCGCTCGGTAAAAAAAATAAAATAAAATAAAAGTCACAGAAAAATTACGACACACACGCAGGTGCGTCAATGCATTTTTCGGACAAGGGGGCCATTATTTTCTTTGGCGTGTAATAAAATGTCACAATTTTCGGCGCGCTCTGCGCGCAAACTTGCAATAAAGGCTTGTAATTTTTCGCGCGAGGCGTGCCGCAAAATTAAATATTGTGCAATTCTAATAGTTTTTTAGTACTTTACGCTATTCTTGCATTACGTTTCAAGAATCATTCTATTTGTCAGTTTATTTGTCGGGGGTAAAAGTAAGAAAAATGTCAAAATTTTCGCCGCGCTTCGCACGCAAAATTGCAATGGGCCTATATATATGTTAACAATTTTTCTCGCAAAGCGCGAAAAACAAACAGAACATGGTATGGTTTTGTAGTGCCTTACGTTGCTTGTGAAACACATCATTTTTCAATTTGTCATTTTTTTTTTTGGGGGGGGGGGGAGCAATACAATATGTCTGCCCTAATATTTTAATGGCGTGGTAATAGAATGATGCAATTCATGGTTATAGTGCTACCGCTGCTTTTTAAACATGTAATTTTTCAATTTTCAGGTTTTGGGAGGAGGGGGCATAACAGTATGTTTGTCCAAATATTTTCATTGGCGTGGTAATAAAATATCAAAATTTTCGGCGCGTCACGCGTGCAAAATTGCAATGTCGGCTAGCAATTTTTTCGCCCGAGGTGCGCATCAAAATTGAATAATGTATAAGTTTAGTGGTTTTGTAGAGCCTTGAATTGCTTGTTAAATATATCATTTTTCAATTTATCAGTTTTTTAGGGGAGAAGGGCAAACAATATATGTGCCCCAATGTTTTCATTGGCGTGGTAATAAAATGTCAAAATTTTCGGCGCGCTACGTGTGCAAAACTTGCAATATAGGCTAGCAACTTTTCGCGCGAGGTGTGCCGCAAAATTGAATATTGTGTATGTTTTATGGTTTTGTATAGTGCCTTCGGCTACTGTTTAAACATATTCTTGCATTATGTTTTAAGAATTTTGCAATTTGTCAACTTTTTAGTTGGGGTATAAGTAAGAAAAAGTCACGTTCTGCATTTGGGGTGATCCCTTGCTCGCCCTCCCCACATAAGAATTGGCTACTCCAGCATATAGGTCTAAATATAAATTGTGGTTAATCGGGAATCAATAAGATATTGTGACAAATAAAAATGTGCCCCCCCCACCGAAAAAAACACACACAAAAAAAACGCCCAAACAAAATACGTCAATACGCTAATATGGTAATAATCTTGCTAATTGAAAGTATATACTTTTATATTTTTAAAGGTAAAAATGCAAATATAATTTGTCCAATTAGCCAGAATAATGAATTGAAAATGGATGAAATAATCGGATTGATTTGTCACTAAAGGGAGCCAAAAATATAGATTTTGTAAAGGTTAAAATGCATTTTTTTTCTTAGGAGGGGAAACTCCTTCCCAGACACTCCCCAAAGTTATCCCAATTCTACCAAAAAAGAAGACAAAAATGAACTTTAACAAAATGAAGAAAAAAATATGACCTGACCTACCGACCCCCTCTGTTTTGTCACTAAAAGGCAAACAAACTTTTTTTGGGGGGGGGGTGGTACGTTCATTCGCTTAGTCGATCCTCCACGTCTGGCCCCCCATTGAAAATCCTGCTACGCCAGTGAGTGGGACAAAGGTCAAGTAGAATTAAATTGTCCCGTTTGTCACGTTTAAGGTCTTTTTCATCTCAGTGACTTTTGTTCTGTTCTCAGGCACAAGTAAACACCATCCACCGAAAACGACAAGCTATATGCTGTAATTATTCCCCTAAGTTTGCTATTTGGAGAAAATCATACTGCCGTTATACCTGCAAAAAAATAGGCATCAAAACGCTGTTTTGCTGGCTCAAAATGCAAAAAGTTTCCTTCTCTGGGAGGAGGGATACCCCCTCCCAGCCACAGCACTCCCCCACTCGGTCTCTTCGCTCCCTCGCAAAAGGTCCGTTCACTCAGATTTTCGAACCTCCCTCCAAAAAATCTGGTTACTGGCCTACGAATATGGTGTCCCTACCATTGGGGAAGAAAGGTCATTCACGCATCTAGGTTTTTGCTGGGGGGGGGGGTTGACCCGTTGACGACCGGGGCGTCAATCCATTTTGGGGATTGGGGGAGTGAAAAAATGTCAAAAATTTTTGGCGGCGCTCCGAGCGCCAAGTTGCAATACAGAATGAAAATTGTGTATGTTTGACTGTATTTTTACGCTATAGGTTTAATGGTTTTATAGTGCTTTCCCATGCTTTTCAAACATTTATGCGCGTTTTCTCTGCACATCACATTTTTTTTACTTGTCAGCAGTGGCGTAACTACGGGGGGGTACGGGGCACGTGCCCCCCCCCCCACCCCCCATCGGCCGGGCAAAAAAAAAAAGGAAAGGAAGAAAATAGAAAAAGAAAAGTGGGCGCGAACCGAGTTACAAATTGGTCTTAAATCACCTTTGAAAATAATAGACTATAAGAGTACATGTTAGTCCGTATGTTAAAGGGACTGAATCGTGGCATCGACCGTTCGCTAGCTCCGTTTCGAGTTATACATACTGTATACGTGGTGGAGTGTTTATTTCGTTGCAGTACTCAGCGGACGCGATGGACGCACACGCTAATACAAAAGAGCTGGAATAATCAATTCGGCCGTTTCGTAAATTTGATAGGACCGTGCCACTGAGTTTGTTGCTTCTCATTGGCGTACTGAATACAACGATCTGCCAGTGCGCTGCTGCGTGCATCGAACAGGTTTCGGCACACATCAAACACACGCCACGCGAAACGGAGGCGCTCGAGCTGGCGCACAGGGTGACGGCCCAGAAGTTTTGTTCCATCAGGGAGCCGGTCGATGGCCACGATTACAGTCCCTTTAAATAAAACGGTTCTTTTTCAATTAGCGTAGCCAAAGGTGGGGGGGGGCAGTTGGGCCCCCCACTCATAATGGTTTTTCGGCATTTGTCGGTACACGAAGGACTCCGTCGGTACATGCGGACGCGACAAGCAAAATAATTTATATCCGACGAAATATCTTAATAAACCGCAAAAAAATATTGAAAGAAATTACATTTTTCTAAAGATGTAAAAATCATTTTTTTTCAAGCTCGCTCGCTCGCATAAGTGATTTTCTTCATGTCAAGGTGGTTTTTCGGTAACCAGGCAAACCGCTTGTCATGATAACTATGATTGATGACATTTGAACGTTAGCGTATAGTAAGTCAGCTTGAGTCAAGTGTACTACACAAGACACGTTCCAAATCAACGCGACCCGAACATCATGTTGTACGCGACAAATGTTTACAGGCGCTACAACATTAAATGTTGAAAGATTCAACATTTCGCAACGTGTAACATTTAGGAAAAAATCTTGGGAAAAAATAGAACGCTATTTGAATACCGGGGCAGCACTACTCAAAAACGTGTGAAGTGGATGGAACATTTTTGGCCTCGGCCGGCGTTCCTCGTTCACGAGGCAGCCCAAATGGAAAAGCCACAATTGCATATAATTTGGCGCCAACAATTCCTATTCTGCCAGTCATCAGACTATCGAAAATGTTTCTCCCAAGCAAATGTGAACAACAAAATTTGTTGGGCATGATATAACTTGTTTGTGTTCCTATTTAAATTACAGTACTGCTGGAGTGCTGATATAAATATATATCAGAACATCAGAAGGTTCGTTACGATTGTAGCATATAACTTTCAACTTTCTTCGACTTGAAATGCTATTGATGTCTAAAGGCGTCGTTCGCTTCGCTCACATGCGCATACATTATCATTATTAGTATAAAAAAAGAAGCATATTCGTCCTAAGGAAACGTTTAAAACGTTTTTAAAACGTTCCTTCGGACGAAAAAACGCATCGGACGCTTTCTGGGAGAAGCGCAAGAGAAACGTTTTCTGGACGTTTTCGTGTTGCACGGGATTACTTATTATAGGTTGTATGCAGTACGGATCTATAAGGGTGGGGGTTAGGGGTTTTTAAACCCCCCCTGCCCCCTTGACTCGCGCAAGTGAAGAATTTGTATTGGTCTTATTATGTTAGTAGATGTTCAGGAAAAACCAAAACGTATTACAAAATTGGTTTTAAAACAGTGCAAAAGCAATTTTCATACACATTCTCAAATTTTTGGCGCGCTTTCGCGCGCAAAACATAATACAAGTTTTAAAATTTCGGGGCTCTTCGCGTGTTAAACATACGCATTTTTAAAATTTTCACACTGCGCTTTGCACGCAACATACACAGCAACTCTAAAATTTTCGGCGCGCTTCGCGCGTAAACATACATAGTTCTTAAAATTTTCGGTGCGCGGTTCGCGAAGGCTAATATCATGCATTTTTTTAAATTTTCTCACCATCACCATTCGTTCAAAAAAAAAAAACTTACCAAAAGCTAGATCATACCCTGTGTAAATTAATTATTCCACGTACAATCGTTTAATCTTTAACTGTTATCATTGCACAAACATGAATATGTCGGTACGTCGGGAGTTTGTCGGTAGTAAAAAACATTCGGTGCCTTGCCCCCCCCCCCATGCCCAAAAGCTGGCTACGCTACTTTCTGTTCTTTTTAATTATGATCAAATTTTGACTGTTATATTTTACAAACAGTGTAATCAATAAGGTCAGAAAGCTCACAAATTGCTAGAACCTATGAACTTCAGGGGCCAGCGCCCTGACCCCGAACAAATTACACAATGATTAAGACATCAGGCCATTTCATAACACACAATGTTATACATCGGAAGTGCCAACAGTTTGGAAGTGGGGTGATTTTTAATATATGTTGACTGGTCATTTTCACGAAAAAAATGGTAGTCAAGAGTCAAAATAGCCTCATGGAACTGGCTAGAACCCGAGAGCTTCAGGGGGCTCCGCCCCCTGACCCCGGAGATCCATTACAAGGCGGGCCCCGGACTCACACCCACTCGGATTGTCAGCCCTACCCAGCATCAAAAGTCCGCGGCCCGTCAAAGATCATTTTCTTGAGCTCACGCACCTCCCCCTTGAGAATCATGGCTACAGCCTGAATAAACAATTCGTTTGTGGCTCAATTGCAGTTTCAAATTATTGGATTTCTTTGGAAATAAACATAACACAAACACGTTTTCTTGGATTCAACTTTTCAAACCGCTCTGCCTCGCTATACGCTCGCTCCGCGGAATTGTTTTCTGACCGCAATCAAAATATAATCGCAAACACACATAGTCTGTAAAAACTAACATCGAAAATGGCGAGTTATAAAAATTACTGAAAATTGTTGCACTTTAACACAAAATAAATGCCCATTCTTGCAGCTGCGGGGGGGGGGGTTGAAACTCCCTACCCCCCCCCGTAGATATCGCACTGGTCCCGCTAATCGAGGTTTGCCAATCTTCAACATCTTTCTTGCCACTCTACTCGTCATGAATGTCAATAAATTAAGAAGAATAAAGTTAACACCCCCGCTTTGAAAATCACTGCGTACGCCTATGAAACGTATTATTATATATATTTGTATTTATACGGAAGTAAATAGTTAAATTACTATACTATACTACTATAACAACTGAAATTTGCACTCAGTTCAAGACCGATGCCGATGAACTACGCGAAACGAAGAATGAGCGAACTTTCAACATTGGACTGAGGAGTAAAAATGTGAAAGCACCGTAAAATCCAGCTGAAGACTGTTAATTGGATTTACCCCCACCTACGCTAGAAAACTCGCATTGCCCAGGCTAAATGATGCAGATTGAAATCGCCTTACAACACAACAACAACAAAACAAAACAAAAACAACAACAAAACACAAACAACAACAACATTTTTGGTGGCGCTTCACATACCATCTAATTGCAATCAAATAACGTTTATTTGTTCAGCGGTTGAAAACAAGACATATATTAGTTTAGAAAGAACTGTTTTTTAAACAAGGCAGGCGTGCATATATAATTTACATAGGCATTGACATAAATAACATGAATTGATAACAGATGTACGGAAGGAAATAATTAGAATGGCATATTGAAATTAAGAAACTGAAATATTAGTTCAAGAATTTCTACTAACAATGCATATTAACTTAAATGAAGTTTACGAACCAGGTAAAGTTATTGGTGTTTCTGACTTTTTTGATGTATATCATTAACATGTTGTGAGGCAGAGAACACAAATCCCGTTTAAACTTGCAGTTTGGTAAGGTGTTTCTTTCAATCAAATGAATTGTATCGTATACAGAACTGTCATGTAC
>JZLH01S0616989.1:6857-23522 GCA_001188425.1 Eucidaris tribuloides
AGCTTGGTGATTAGATGTAAGGACTTTTGAGTGTAATCATGTAACATTGTTATGGTGCCCTCGGAACTTCAACATGGTATAGGTAAAAGAAGCAGTTTATGTGTCATACGTTGCAAGTTTCCCATGCGAAAATTCGTACTCCTAGCTTCTATATGACAAAAACTTTGTAACCGTTGCTCCATTTTCAACCAAACCAGGGTTGGAAATGCACATGGGGTCCTTCAAATTATGGTGCCATATAGGAAGTCACACGATAAGTTCAAAGGTCACTTGAGGTATTGTGTTAAAATTTACCTGCAAGACTCTCATAAAGCAAATAACTTTGCAACCATTTATATGAGAAAGTTTACCTGCAAAACTCTCTAATATGACCCAAAACTTGGGTTAGGCATGTACATGGGGAAACCTTTGTGTAATCTAGTGGTGGGTGCCAAGACAAAATCTGGTTATTGCCTTGTTATAATAATAATTCTCGGATTGATGAATCTCAGTGATATATTTTTTTCGTCAGAGTGATTAAAATCGTAATTAAGATGATTTATACTAAAAGCAAATTAAATCAAGCTAACCGTGGGTGAAGTTAATATTTTCGTGTGTGTGAGGGTTGCAAAAGAGGTTTTGTACCTTAAGGAGATGTTGTAGGCTATGCCACACGATTATTATTAGGGACGATTTGTGACAGTTAATTTTCTTTGACGCTCGTTTTCAAGAAAATAGGTCTAAAGTTATGAATTTACATGTTTACAGGCATATCTTTTGCACACCGAAAGTCAACATTGTACTGGTTTGTAGAAGAAAATACCTTTAAAAACATTTACTATTTACATTTACATTTACATTTACAAGAGCTCGAAACTCGGTTTGTTTGAATTACATATTTTTAATTGAATTATATCTTATACCCAAATTAGCAGTGTTTCTTGTGCATTTTATGTTTTGTTTCGGAATAATCGTGTGTTTGTGTGTATGTTTATTTCCATCAATGACACAAAGCTAACATACATAACATAGCATAACATTACAGAATTTGTTTGTGAGTGTCATTATGTTTGGATGTATTTTCTGATCCTGTGTTATTGCAATACACGTTTTGATAGTATCATCAGACTTTTTACACACATACAGACACAATTATAACAACCTTCATTTCATGATTTTACGATGACTATTACATGCTTTCATAATATATTTCAGATAAACCACATATTCATAGTTGTATTAATTTCCATTTGTCAACTGTATAACAACGAAAATGTTTCCAAAACGTCCGTGAAACGTTTCCGAGACTTTCTCAAAACATTTCAGGGTTTCTCTAGGTTTGTGGTCAAATTTCAAAGGTTCTACAACCGTCTTTTACGTTCTAAGGACGTTTGTAAAACGTTCTAAGAACGTTTCCAAATTACGTTTTAAAAACGTCCAAAAGGGTCCACAAAATTACGTTTTTAAAACGTAATTTGAAAACCTCCAGAAAACGTATTGTCTGGGATATAGGTTTTCAAAACGTCCAGGAAACGTTTTCAAAACGTCTGGGAAACCTTTTCAGAACGTCCAGGAAACGTTTTTAAAACGTCCAGGAAACGTTTTCAAAACGTCCAGGAAACGTTTTCAAAACGTCCAGAAAACCTTTTTAAAACGTCCAGAAAACGTTTTTAAAACGTTCAGGAAACGTCTTACGTCTTCTGCAGGTTTTGGTTATTTTTTCAAAGGTTCTACAACCGTCTTTTACGTTCTAAGAACGTTTTTAAAACGTTTTAAAAACGTTTCAAATTACGTTATAAAAACGTCCAAAAGGGTCCACATTTTTACGTTTTAAAACGTAACTTGAAAACGTCCAGGAAACGTAACTGGTTACGTTTTTAAAAGACGTTTTAAAACGTATTATTGTTAGCAGGCGAAGGCCCTTAACCGGGCCCTTATGGAACGTGCGCAGTCATTGCGCAGGCAGGCCGTAACGGAACACGCGCCATGACCGCTTAGGTATTGTATTATGGCCTGTTAGTGAAGTAGCAAGCTGAATGATTTATTTTACCTTCTTGATGAATAATCATAAACAATTGATGAATACAATATGGTGATTAATTAAATGATTGATGATTAATGCCTCCCTGATAAAGTAATCATTAATCATTGCGGTGATATGGATAATTTCATGATGAATTGTGAGTGAATGATGTGATATAATTGGTTTGGTGATAATATGGAATGGATGTATGTAGGGGTTATTCGAATGGATAGAGATATGATGATAATTAATTGATAATGCATTATTGCAGGTATGATGATTGTTGTGGATAATGGGAGTTAGGATTGGATGAAGTGATATGATATTGATGGATAATGATTTTTGGGATTAATTTATAGATTAATGACGTTGATCATGTATTATGATGAATTGGATAATTGAGTGAGTATTGTGACGATTATAATAAAAATGAAAATTATTAAAACAGTAATTTGTGATTTAATAACAAATCTTAAAATTGTATCAACCATTTTGTTTTATACATTTAACCATGGATTTTTTGTATAGAATACCTATAGTAAACAGTTGTGTGTTAATTATAATTTCCAGTTAATGAATGGGAAAGTTGAATATGTATATTTGTAATTATAGTCTTTAATGATATTATTAATGATAATGTTAATTTTGAAAATTTTTTTGGTTAGAATAATTGTTAACTTAATTACCAGCATTCTCCATTAGAATGATAAGTTATGAAGAGTTTTGTTGTTATTAATTATTGGATTATGATGATGATATAAAGACTTGTGTATGTAAATAATATGATATGCAGCACATAATTGGAATTTGCCTGTAAGGGCCTGGAGCTGACACTACTGCGCAGTGTACCATTTATAAAAAGTTGGCGACTTATCACTTAGCCACTTCTATTGGACCTGCTGACTGAATGTCATACACTATGTACGGAGGATTTCTGCACTGAGACTAGCGTTTTTTAATGAAGTTTCTTCGTCGTCCTCCAGGGCACTTTTTTCTTGCTACTGAGATAAGTATACCTAGGCGTGGACGAATTTTGTTCTGGAGGTCCTTTCAACCATTTTTCTGCGCAATAACCAAAAGAACCACCTGTTAAACACTTATTAATATATAAGACTAAAAGAATAGAACATAATGGACCTCAAATAAATGAACTACCCTTAAAATAAGACAAAGATACAATCATATACCATGCAAACAGCAATATTATTATGTACAAGCTACTTCTATATGGAATTTCAACATGGTAGCTCAAATAACAAATCACACTTCCAAGAAAACATATTTGTGTTATTTCAATATAGAAGATAAAAATAGCATTCATCCTTATAAGTTCAGTTACACCGTTATACTCTGATGAACCTTTTGTCACTAACTAAGGTAAAATTACACCTATCAAAGAAAAAAACGCATAGGCTTTCAGAGTTGGGTAAATGTATCACACATAAGACACACATCTGGTTCCGGACATTTTGGCGATTCTCTTATCCTGTTTGAAATAAATATATCGTACTTTTTATATCTTTCTCTTCCTTTTCTCATTTTAAAAACTGCTAAAAACTTGTCAAGAAACATGGTATTCTTCATAATTCTAGACTTTCATGTACCAAAATTTTATAGGCAATCAACCATATTAAAATTAGACTTACAATTATTACTTTCCTTCAAAATTAATATAAGTCCAATGTTATGTTTTATTCAATCCGGGTACCGCCACCACATAATACCGACACCAAGAAACCAAGGGCAAACTGGCTCGGGGAAAACTTTGGGGTAGCGATGATGAGCTTGAATTGAGGGTAAAGTGGCGAGGAGATTCCGGTATTAGGAGGGAATATACCCAAAGTTGGACAGAGACTAGATACAATGCAACCATATAAAGTTACTAAAACAAACATATCTAAAAATACGGGACATATGTTTCGTCATCGGTGAGAATTGAGGATTTCGGGGGGGAGAGTTATTGTGCGTAATTTCAGCTAGAGGCTTTATGGCATTCTAGTAACTTACAATGCCTAAATATAAGGCCAATTACTCGCAATAATTATTATGATTAAGTTTACTTTGATAATCTTACACCGCCCGTATACCTTTCCAAACGCCCATACTCTTAAAAATGTACAAGATTTATAATTTTAGTATTTACATTTATTAGTATCTATTTCTTTATAGTGATATTCTGAAGTGCCACCATTGCATATGTATGATTTGCATATTTGTTTTGTATTAATGTATTTTGCATTATCACTCTTTAACTGAGTTAATGAAAATTTATATCAAAGAAACCAGCTCCAGTTTATTTCATTAGGATGGATATATGGTGGAAAATACTTAAAGTTCAAAATCAATCACAATTAAAACGAGGACTGACAAGGTAAAAGCCAAGTTTTCCTTAAAGTGGCCGTTCAATCGCCAGGTTGGTCGAGGTTTTATTGATATCCTTATCAAAATACTCAAACCACGCAATACTCCTGTCATATTCACATACGCAATCTGGCATCCATACTCAATTAGACGTCCCACGTACGGTATCTCAATTTTTCACACTATCTAAGGTTCACTTGGTAATAATCCTAGGCAACACCAACTTAATCGATTTCAATAGTGTCCTGGCAAACTTGATCGTAGCACGTTTGAGGAGTTTACAAGAGGAAGAGTTCAAATTTTCTACATTCTTAAACACTAATAACTACACCCTAGGGTTGCTGGGGGCGGCCGTTTCTTCCCTTTAAAAAATACACCACATTTCAACAAATCAAAATATGTAACGTATCAACAGAAAAGTGCATCATCACCGTTATGTAAATAAGGGTTCATAAGGTCATATCATTTTTCGCACCGTACATGGTAATAGAATTTAGTAAAGCAAACTGCACCACATTGCAACCCAAATCGCATAGTGATTACTAGAGGTCGCCGATAGCGTGAGACCAGTAGGAATAAATGTTATTCATTACTAGTTAATCAATTTGCATCGGATATACCTAAGAGCAGAACCCTAGATAGGCAACAACCCTAATCTCGCCATTATCTTAATTCTTTGGGTGTATCTAATTGATAAAATGGTCCGGGCATCGAAAGTAGTACTCAGCTTGCTCATTAACGGAAATAAGCTATACATCCAAGATACAGGATTGATGAATTTATTCATGAACAATTAACCTAAAAATACTAGGACTACATTGCATTAACCGTAATGGCAAACAATACGTACTCAAATCACTGGGAGACTTTGATAATGTGGAAGAATCAAAGGAGAATGTTGCGATCTTGAGTTTGCTTATATTAAGTGAGAAATTGAACTAGCTTCTGACGCAAAAAGTAAAGCGCAGCGACCAAGACAAAAAATACACTTTAATTTGATAGAAGAGCCACTATCTACAACAAGGGGGTTCCTAACAATCCACACTCTCAATCTTTAGGTCAAGTTCAACACGACCATAACACGAAACAAATAACAGGTAAAACGTATTTTATTAAAATATGATAATAACACATAATATATTCAACGCACATGGCTTATATAGCAATCCGTAATACCTGTTAAAATATTTCAAGACCGTATTCTCTCGAGAAGACGCTAAATATTAACTGTAACGCTAGTAAACTGCGATCGCGGGCAACCTCTCCCGCGCCCCGTATCGGCTTGTAATGTAATAAACAAGTTAAAGGTAAACGGCATACCGGCTATTAGTATTGCCCCTACGATGTGGAGAGACTTATTATCCAATATTAGTCCAATTGCAGGTGCATCACATTAGTTCATAATTTGGTCGACCCATATGGAAATTATGGATTTTAGGTAATTCCCCATTTCCATCTTTTTCGCCTAGTAATTGCCAGGAGCGTACAATTGGTCCGGCATATATTCTGCGTTGAAAAAACACCTCGGCCCTCTGGGTCCATAAAACTCAAAGTATTAAGCAACGAATCACAATCCATAACAGCATACATTCCCCCTTATGACGCATTAGACAAGGGCGCTCTTACCATACTAGGGTGAAATGTAACGTTGTTCCTAGTGTTCATCGTTTGCCATTGCTCTGGCGATTTATTTAATTAGAGAATTAATAATTAAGACTGGATTCAAAAATAATATTAAAATAGAACACTTAAATAAATAGTATACTTTGCCCGTGTTCACACGTTTGGGTTCCTAGAATAACAACGGACGCTGAGAGATTAGTAAGCCAAATGCGATATATCAAATTACAAAAGCTAGCTTAATGACACAAAATGGAATCAAAAGGTTGGCAGATCAGATGAGGGAGACTATGGGAGGAATATTAAATTTTTAACACTGGGACTCGGATTTTTAATGTGTGCTGCTCTCCGTAAGTATTAGGGAGCGTTGGGGTGTGTGAGTATGGTAACACTTAGCATGGCATAATAATACTGTGCATTTCAGATATATTTACTGTCAATTGGGAAGACGGGTGTTAGAAGTGGTTTAAGAAAAGAAACTTCACAGCAAAAACAAAAAAAATAGTACCACTAAAACAAAACAATTAAAGTACCCAGCTTATGATTCGCATGCTGAAAGAGGTGCCTCAGAAAAGAAGTAACAAAATCCCAACGACCACAACCATCACCACGTAGACACAGATAGCAACATCCTATACTGCACTTCACTTAAGACACATGGTCAGTTATATAGCAGAGAGACAACACCGGACCACCATTAATTCATTACAAACAAAGACGCTGCTTCATATTTCAATATAACAACTGCAACTTACTTTTTTCGTATGCTAAAGCAGTTACTAAATTGTAAACATGCTAAAATATTACTGTCATGAGACTTTCTCGGTACACTTGGATATATTAACGGAAAAAAGCCCAATCATCTTTATCAGTAGCCTTTATCCTCTTGTCACTTGTCTTTATGAAGATAAGAGGTCACTTTCGTCTTCGAGGAGTGTGGTGCTTCGATTTCTGAGACCCTCTTCAGAGAACACATTGATATTTTTGGTTTTGCGTGTCTTGTTTTGCACACACACAATTCACACAGCAGCACAGCCACATCTCACAGAGCAACACACACAGTCAAAACATCACACACACACACACACTACACCATCACCACACACACGACACACACTACACTCCCACTGCTTGAATAGCTCTGGGCACTTTACCACACGATTACATTATGACACAATTCAATAGGTTCTGGTATATAAAAATCATGGATTTATATTTTTAAAAAAAGATTTATTAGGGACACAAGTCATTAATTTGGACCAAGGGCTGCATTTACCCCCTCATCAGCAAACATCGACCGGAAACACCCTAATTGTGGTGCATTCTGAAAAATTTGAAGGTATAATTATTACATGTTTTTTAAAATGGTTGGGTTTAGCATTAAAATATCTAATAAGCAAACACTATAGAAAAAAGGGGGTGCGGGGGGTGAAAAATGGGGCATACTGGTACCAAGGACATCGTGGGGAAATAGGTGACGAGGAATTAGGAATCTGGTCATAGGAGAACTATAAGACAGAGGTATGAAACAGGCAAAATGTACCATTAACTGTTGGAGACTGAAAATATGACCGGCAGGGTTACGAATGTATAATAAGGGAGTCTCAAATCTCTGACAAAAGGATGCGCACAGATATTTTTTATGAAATATCTAAAGTGAAAAAGAGAAAAATTATTGGATAATGTAGTGCTCACACCACCAATTAAATGCACACATTTTTTTTCTTCCCATTTTCTATTTTGTGATAAATAATGCGAAATTTCATAAATATATGTGGACCGTCATTCCTCATTAACAGACTTTGCGTCGGAGGTTTCCCTATTAGACTCCTCCATCTTCCTGTCTGCCAATTGACTTCATTAAACCCACTGTTCTTGCTTATCATCAGCTGCCACTGCAATATATTTCAGGATTTCTTTGCACTCTTTATCCTTCCATTATTTTAAATACACGCGTGTAAATTTTTGTTTCATTTTAAAAAAATTCTATATCATGTCATTGATTGATTTGGGTGGATTCTTGGTCATTTTAAGCCTTTAATATGCTGAAGACATATGTGGAAGACAATCTTAACCAATAAATACTCATGCCCAAAACTAAGTCTTTTTATCTATTTTAATCTGCAGCTGTTCAAATGTGAAATCATTTTTACAAAACAAACAAGAAAGAATACAGAAAAAAAATGTAGTTGAACATACAGTGAATTTCAATGATGAACTAGTTTGTTGCGGCTATGGTCTCCTTCTCAATCAGCACTGTGAACTCTAGCCCCCCCTTATCATACTATACATCTAGAAAAAAAATTTCTTGCTTGGGGCACTTTTCGCTGTTTCAGAGCATTGCCAATAGATATCCGCTATTAAATATTTGAACCATAGGGTAGAATATTACAGGGCTTCTATTTCACTATTATTGGGGCTCTTTTGCCATGTTGGGAGCAAAATTGTCGCCTGTGTCTGGTGTATTTTGCTCTGATGCCAGGTCTCCATGGAAAGTTGCATTTCCATAATGAAGTCGAATAATCAATTGAACACACAAATGGCTAATGAATGTATATAATACCAATCTTACAATGTGCCGTAGATTTTGAATTTTATCTATTATAGTCCACAAACTGCGTCAACAGCTTATTTTGATCTCAAGCTTCATTAACCTAGAAGCATAATTCATACCATTCATAAAACGCTCAATACAGATTTGGTTATTTGCAAGCTATATTTTAAATGTTCATAAGAATAAGCCACTTAGATTAATGTGTAAAAATAACAAATAACCTGAGTTATTAAATACCTGTATTTTTCTTCTGTTTGCCTTGTACTAATCGGTTTACATAAGGGTAATTCGAAAATGTCCATACGTTGCATTTGAATCTACGTATCAATAAATCAGTCAATCAGCAATAATGCAGCAGTTAATGAAGTAGAGTATTAATAATCTCACTCTTCATAGTTTTACTACTGTATTGATACTTGAAAACAGGATCATTTTTTCCAGGTTTTGTTTGATTTTAGGTTTTAGTTTTGTTTTTGCTTCTGTCGGGAAATGCAAGCACATTAATTGAATGAAAATAATTTGTAAAGTGTGTTACCGCCATCGACCTTAAGATACACAAGGTGTATGGATGGTGTTGGTTCCCTTTTGTAAACATGGGTGTAATTAAAGGTGTCAAATGCCTCCCTTTTGCTTAGGGATGGGGGTTTGATAACACTCCCAAACCAGCACTTTATTTTTTAATGGAAAAACTATCCACCACTTATCCCAAAAACAGCCCCCTTTTAGCTGTGAAAACGCACTCATAGGTAAGCAATTTTAAGCTTAGAACTTTTTGGGGAAAAAAGACAAGAGATCAGTATATTGAGTCCATGATAGAAACTTTGAGTCACCAATTACAAGTACATTCCACTAAAAACGTGATTCGCAGTCAATTTCATTCCTATACTGAGCACTGTAAGCCACAATTCAAGTTGCACTTGCAATAACCTCACCTCAACCCTAATAATCCCCCTCCCCTACCTCCCCCACCCTCCGCACACACACACCTCTACTCCCTTCCACCCCCGTCACTCTCCCCCACTCCATCCCCACCCTCGTCATCCCATCCATGTCTAATAACTGTTTTCTCAGAGTTAACTGTGAGGGTATGTCTGTTTTAATTTACTCACCCTTTTAGAATTTGCCAATGATCTTACCAACAAACGTCCAAGAATAATATCGGCCCCCCCCGGCCGCCCCCCCTCCCACCCCCCCTCCCTATAGCTACATCATCCCCATCCATACTAATACGCTCTTCAGAGTTAACTTTTAGGCTGTATTCATGTTAGTTAATAGCATCCCCGAATGGATGTTGGCGCCAATGAATTTAATCATGGATGCAAACCTTCTCCGAAGCAATAATATCTTGGCCGCCCTCCCCTCCCCCAGCCGCAGTCCACCCTACCTAGCCCTACTGTCATCCTATTCCATCTTATACTGTCTCCTCAGATTTGAAATGGTTCGTCGTAGTTTAATTTACACCGCTTGATTGATTTGGCCATGATTTATCCATCAAACCCTTCCTAGAAAATATTCTCATAGTATATGAACTCACCACTCCATTTCATCTCTGAAGACAAGACATGTTACCAGTTAATTGAATAAATCTTAAAATAAACACCATTACAGAGAATGCCGAACTGATTTTTTCGTCAGAAAAATAAAGAGAGGTCATAATTGAATGGTAGAGAGCTAACATAAAAAGAAATCCTAACCTTTAAATGACAGATGTAAATCGTTCCATTGCAAAAATATAAACAAAATTGAACAAAAAATATGCATTTGTTTAGTAGAGATTTGATTATACATCAACAGGAAGATTTGTGCTTCACAAGAATTCGCTCACCAGATATGACAACATAGGTAGGTTATTATGATTTTAGGGACTGCTAGGATAATATGGTGTTGTATTAGTGTGATGAGGTCAAAACTTCATATTCTGTCTTTTTAGTTACTTCTTTTGTCCAAGTATGCAAAGATATTTCTAATATTAGACACAATAGTAACATAATTTGTTCTAAATGATAAAATAAAAAAAAAAAAAAAATATTTTGTATATTTTTTTGTACAGATTTGAATGATATAGCATTTTCAATCAAATTCAATTTAATTTCATTTCAGTTTTAAATTCAGATTTAACCTAATTCTTTGATATCATCGGCAATGTTTACAAAAATTCTGATTATCCAGGATATTTCTTAGTTTTTATTGTGATATATTGCCTCACACAAGCATATTGGCAAATGACTTGATGTGCCTCAGAGTCTAATAGCAGTCATTTTAACTTGTCTCATATGAGAAATGTCTTAATTCTCACAACGTATAACGTGGACGCCGATTCCAAGTAGAGAACGGTATCATATGTATAACACAGGCCAAACCAAATCAATACAACATTAAGAAATTGAGAAGCATATTGAGAATTTGATCTCTAAGTCTCATCACAGAATGAGACGCCCATTTGAGTAAATGTTGACAAAGAATTCTCTATTTTCATTTTGCCGCCTGGCCAAACGCCTGCATCAATTGCTTCCCATTTCCAAATACACCTCAGTCCCCTCGCCCCCCTCCACCCCACCGGCTTGATCAACGAGGCCAGGGGCCCACACACGGAATTGCGCTAACACAGTGGCTTTTGGAGAGATTATCTCAGCGACTGGAGCATGCTGCACTCTGGAACACCGCCTTATTCGATTTGTGTGTAATGCGAGGTAGAAAATATTGCGCTCCTTCATAAGGAGATGAGCCTTATCTTCTACAAATAAAGAGCGAACATTCATTGACGTTTATTATAGTCTGCGCCTTTGGCATGGGATCTGACTACAGACCTTGTGACTTCTTCGATGTATAAAAAATTACACTACATTGATACGTTAAACGGACGCCCTTTGTGGTCTTGCTCCAGTTACAACAATTTGAGCTGCCATGATTCCCCATGCTACCTGTGTCTCTGATAACGGTCTAAAAAAGGCCCTGAAAAAAAATTCAGTTTGAAACAATTCATTAAGTGCTTTAAAAAAGTAAAAATCATTGAATGACATCCAGCTTTCCCCATAGACTGCTGCAAGAATTTCCCATTCGCCGAGAATAAATAATGTGCCAATTGTATCTGCCACATATTGTACAATATGACAGCATACTGTCCAAACTTTTTGTGTTCTAGGTTTATTGCCATTCAATACACTGTCAGGTATGTCAATAGCAAAGTTCAACAATTTTTAAAACAGGTCATCCATCATGTTATAACAGAGTCCTTAAAATGTACTATATCATCCTCATTCTCTGCCTGCTTAGTTAATCTCTCTTCCTCTCTGTCTGAGGAGGCATGAAGTTTCTTTTTCTGCCATTGATTGAATCAAATATCTTGTTGCCACTTCCTACATGTAAGCCTTCACGTCCAATTAAATATATCGTAATTTTCGGACTGCCATCATCAGAAATACAGAATACATTACTATGAGAAAAATATAGAAAAATGATGAAATAATAATCTGCACAATTGGGACCCAGTGTACCTTGCTCTTCACATTTTTATGCCTGTCCCTTTGTTTGGCCTTGATCCCTTAATGCATCAAGAATGCCTCCCCTTTTTCGAATTTTGCCCCTTCTTTACCCTTTAAAACAGCAGTAACTACATCTAAATAAGATTGTGAACATTGTAAGCACGGGGGTGGGAGTTAATTTTGACACATGTTGGCAGATTCTTCAAAAAAAAATAAAAAACGCCGATTTGAAAAAATAAGAAATGTTTTCAAAAAATTGGTCAATGACCTATAAATTTGTTGAAATAAAAATCATTAAAATGTTGAATTTTATAATTTTTTTCTGTTTATATCAAATGCAAAAATTGAAGATACCACTTTGTAGTGTCGTAAAAAAGATCTAAAAAACATATGTTGGGTCTCCTCCTTCCATCCATACACCTGTATTCCATAGTTCCATCCTCCCCCTGATCTCATTGTTTTGATAATGGAGCACTCCAGGTGATCTTTATGAACGTGGCCCCCATACATGTTCACCATCATGTGTACTGAACTGATTAGATGTTCAAATCTGCAATAGTTCAAAGAGTCAAAGGCAATAACTTGCTTAAAGTTTACCTTTATTGAGAGATTTGAATTTCACATACATGCACATTTTTCCATAGACCCCACCCCAAGATATCTTGTTCTTAGCTCCAATGGGTTAAATTGCCTTTATTGAATACAAGAAACCTCTAAAAAAAAAAAAATCAGTCCTGGTATACAACTCATACTCCACCATCGCAGTACATTAGGAAGTATGGAAATAGTTGTTCATTCTATAGCAGATAATAAAAATACTGCAATATTTGCCTTCATCCATGAAGTCCTGACTTTTAAAGTGATAGGCTAAACAGTGGAGCTTCAATTAAAAAAATTCAAACTTGATATCGAGCTACATAGTAGTGTTCAAATGGACAAATAATCAACCTAGAATACAAAAGTTTTGAAAAAAGTTAACACTGCCAATGTAATTAACATGAATACAATATAACTCTGGCATTTAATTAACCTAGGGTACACACAGTAAAGTTATGGGAGGAATTGGGCCAAGTGAATCGTCCAACTTACATTTTCACGTTTTTTTAAGCAACAAATAATCAATTTTGAAATACAACAATTTTCAGGGCTTCATTTCTACGACCTTCATCAAAAACACATGACAATAGGGAAAATTCAGCGCTTCAATTTTAAAACCTTGGTAACACGGTAGCACAAATACCTTAAGCATATGTCTTAAACTGATAAATATAAATTTCCTTATTACCCTGAATGATCAACTGACATGTATACTACATTGAAGTAGATTATTTTCCATATCAAAACAAATGATATTCTTTAACCCTGGAAACCAACACTAAATATGAGAACTTTTGTAAACTTTTTTCCACATCAACACATACCCTGCCCCAGTTGATCAAATAAAAATGACTTAGTATTTAGGAATTAACCTCTTCAATGTCTATGGGTTCATGAAAAAAGTATATATAACAAAGATGACTGTACGGGTAAATAATAAACATTTGGGAGCATCAATGAGTTATAAAATCCAAGGGAATTAAATTCCAAAGCCCCGCCACTACCTATTTTGATACTGTTATATTATCCTTGATTCCAAAGTAGAAGGGTGTTGTTGAGAAGATCGTGCTGCTAAAAACCACTCCCACACCAAGTTCATTTAGCAGAAACCTGATTGCACTATCGAATGCGCACAAACGGAGTGACGTCATGACCGCGGCCACGTTCGACTTGAAAGTTACCGATTGCTGATAAAATGACAAATTACAAAAACACCAAATCAATACTCCCCAATAAAATTGTATAAATCTTTTATAAACAGTACTTTCTGCATATTCCATACTGAAGGAAATATCAAGGTCTGACTATATGCAATTTTTAAGGAAAATATTTCATGGTTGCGTGGCCACGGAAGCTTCCCATAGCCCAACACATCTGGTTCCACATTTTTTCAAACCCGGGTCATGGATGGTATGACCATAAAGGGTCTAGATATTCGAAAAAAAATTGTATCATAGACCATTGGTTCAAATATAACCAGCTAGTAATAATATTATTATTATGAAATCCTTCGGCTATAAGCCTTAATCATGTACATTAGCGTGGACCAATTACATCTTTCTAACTTTAATAAGCCATCTAATATATACCTATAGTTAGCTATTTTACTTTAATTCTAAAATTATATTTCAAACTTGTCATCAATAGAGATCAATATTTGGCACATTTACACAAGGTAAAGCTTGTCTGCTAATTTGATATAAAATTTGATATTGAAGGCAAGATATTTATTACGGGGAATGCACACAATGAAAAATTGGGTGCTCTACAGAGCAGAACTGCTACATTAGAATAAACGCGAAAGTATTATATCAAACACACTCGTACCTTGTCTTCAAAATTATCTAGGGATAACTTAAACTTATCCCAAAATCATATATTGCAATTATGGCTAAATGTCGAAAAATAATACCTTGATTTCGCCAGTGTATCGTTGAGCTATGTATAATATAGACGCTATGAATGACATTGTACACTCATTGCTTAAATACCATCATGGTCGATGGGGGGCGGGTTGAAAAAAAAAAAAAAAAATTGGCGAAGTGTTATGAGGGCGTCCGCCCACAACGGTAAGGTCGCGGGTACGACCCCGCCGAGTCATACCAAAGACCTTTTAAATAATGGTACTCTGCTTCTACCAGGCGCTCGGTCATTTTAGAACAGAGAATGTTAATAGATAGCATTTATGTTATGCCCCGCTGGCAAGAACAGTCTGTATTGACATGAAGTGGCTACCCTGGGTAATAAAGAAATTAATTATTTATTATATTAAATATTATGTGCTTTCACGAAAATCTATGTTTTTTTTGAGATTTTTTCGCAGAATTATCCTGTGTGTCAGAACACGCAGATTGGATTCGTGGTCGTGCCAGCATATAGGTCTAGCCTATGTCATGAAGAACATTTTTTGTTTTGTTCTGTAGCTCTTTCTTTTCTTTTTTATTGATTCCAAGTGGATAGTACAAAAAATGATAATAACAATTCCAAAAACGTGCTTGTACAGAAAGTTTGGCAGAGAAATAGGGATTGCCCATCGAAACGTGTAACAGGCACAAAATTAGACTTTAACATTGAATAATGCCATGTGATACACAACTAACTTATTGTTTCATGTTTTCGATCCTTAACTGTCATACAATTATGAGGTCTTCTCACGGGTGCTCGCTTCCTTAAAATAATCGCTAGTATATCTGTTGCAAAATATGTACATCAAGCACTTTACAATAAGATCCTGAACACCGTCATGTTGTGTACTCAAACCCGCTTCTTTTGGAAGCGTATTCCAGAATTTGAGTTTTAGCATAAGTTGCCTTTCCGACACTTACATCAATGTGGACCAGTGATAAAGAGAACAATAGAGTTAAGACACAAACTCAACAGATAACGCACAGTTTGAAATGTGAGCTACACAATCTTAGCCATGCCTATTCCTTTTAAGGATCTAAAATGAAAACCTGAAATATGTAATCAAACTTATTAGTGCCTTAAAAAGTGAAAAACTATAGTACGTTCAGTTCAACTGCACATTTTTTGAAATGAAAAGTTGCGGTCGAATCCGTTTAAGACATCCAGTTTTGAAAGTATATGTCCAGAAATCTCTTCCATTAAGCTATCCCCCCAACACTTACATCATATCATTGACGTACGATACAATAAAAGGCTTAGGAGATGAACAAGAGCGTTAATGTAACATTTCCCTATGGCTGGCAAGGATTCTTGATGATTGAAATATCTCCTTTTTTCTTTTCTCAGTTGTATATGATAATGTGAATGACTCCGTGGGTGATCAAGTGTAGGCGTTGAAAGAGCCTTAATCATCATTGCCTGGATTTGTCGTGTGGCCCTGGTCATTTATCAGGAGCACCACATGGTGTCGGATAATTTAATGAAACATTGATCATCCTGTGATAATCGGGGACATATGTCCGGGCGTCGAGGGGGCCCAATGTGATATAAGAATGACGCCATTATATTATAGGAATTCATGTAAATAAGCAACGTGGAACATTAATAAACAGTTGTGGAATTGTTACTGAAATGTGTGGTATATTCTTTAATGTTTGTAGAGTGTCTACATGATGTGTGGTGTGTGTGTGTTGTGCTGTGTGTGTGTTGTGGTGTTTGTGTGTGTGTATTGTGGTCGAAGTGAGGTTTGATAATATGTGTTTTCGGATATGTATGTGTGTCTGTATTTTTAACTGGGGACCTGATGACTGAGTGCATTACATGATCAGGACTCCATAATGCATTGTGTATTTTTAAATGTAATGTTTTGTGTTAACTGAATGGCATTGGAGTTTGTGTGTATTTATCTGTGTGCTTTGTGTAAATGTGACTAACCGTTGAATTAAAACCTTTCCTACACTGTTACAAAAAAAATTATCTACTCCCCCCTTTCAAAAATACTTATACTTTTAAAAAAGAACAGTAGTAGCAAATAATTGGCAGGCTTTTGCCACAATGACTAAATTCTGTTGAAAATGAGTTGATATCCCGTCAAGTCATGCAATGCGCAATTAAGGGCAAAAAATTCACTTCAGAAAAAGCAC
>JZLH01S0616990.1:2269-22744 GCA_001188425.1 Eucidaris tribuloides
ACACACACACACACACACATACACACACACACACACCACAGTATACCACACTACACAACACATACCACACCACATCACACCACACCACACTGTACATGTCCAGTATATCACATCACATGAAACTTTACCACACCTCACCATACTGTACCACATAATGATGCAACATACATGCTACACATCACGCCTTACTGCATTCGTCCCTAACCCTTCCCACTGTGCACTACAGGATCAAAGTTCATTGAAAGTTCTTCAAACTTTCTTTTTCTTTCAGCACAATATGAAACACTAGTTTTTGTTTCCCCAGTAAAATAAAAATATAGGCTTGTTCTATACTTTAATAGTTCAAAAGTCATGTTTATAAAAGCCATATGGGCCTTTGTTTGCAACACTGATAGAGCATATCACAGTTACCATCAAACTACAAGACAATTTGAGCGTGAGATTTACCAGGTGGCTAATATTTTGATATATTCCCTTAATCTCCCAGATTATCTGCCTTGATAGTTCACACTGAATAGTGCGATCAAAGTCTAAATATTGACATCGTAAATAATCCAGACATTTTTGACATCTTCCTGAACTTTCTTTGAATTGCAGATTGTGCTGAATTAAAATGAAAATATTGTGCGCATTTGTGAGCTTTACGGGTCGTGCTGGTCTTCGGGCAGTGTGTTTTCGGTGCCATGCCTACGTGAGTTTAAAATCAAACAAACGCCACCGGTTACGACAAGCAAAAAAGCTGTTAATAGGGTCAATGACTTGAACTTGAGCATTGTTCGAGGTCATGAGAAGATAAATAGAAAAGGATTTTGGAAAAAGAAAGAAATATGAAGAACTAAGTTTATTGGAATTCTCCACACCTGCGGGTTTGCACAGGGTTCTGTAAACCTGCCTAAACAATTGGCAAGAAAGAAAAGCTTCGATGATTGATTGAACATCCTCAATACTAATTCTTCTCTAGCGGGGCTTTTATTTGGATGCATCTTGCTGCACGTAATGGGATAGCGGAAAGAAATTTTTATGTCCCTGCATTGCGACTTATTTTATTGATACGTGTACATGTATGTGCATGATTACATGGTTGTAATGGAAACTTACTTGTGATGAGAATTTATTTTTTTTACTTACATTTTCATTTGTATGTTATCTATGAGGTGATTACAACTTAGCAATACAGCAAGATTAATAGTTGAATTTTAAACAAAGCTAAAATTCTTAATACAAAGATTCCGATTATTATTAAGCTTCATCTATCACAAAGACTTAGGGCAGAAATGCGAGTTTTTATGGCTACAAAGACCTTTCAAAATTTGAATTACATACTCTGTTGTTTTATTACATTTGAAATTTACACTATGATTACACACACCTTGACAAATTAGCCCTTCTGAATTGTAATCATCCAAATCATTTATCATTTCTCTTTCTTCTGTAGCCCATATTTTGAATCTTTCTTATAGCTGAAATAAAGTTGAGTAAAAAGATTACTTTTTCTCTTTCTCCTGTATCCCATATTTTGAATCTTTCTTATAGCATAATTTAAGTTGAGTAGAAAGATTTTCTCTGTAAGTCAATGACATTTACTTTAAGTAACATGCACTTGCCCCTGACATGAAATGTATTATGTATGTCAACAATTTGATTAAAATTAATCCCACATGTAATTTATGACATTGCTGCATGGAAAATCAGCCGATTAGCATGCTTCCAGGTGACGAATCCAATAATATGAATGAATCAAATGATTCTGGTTTAGTAAACGGGCTAAAACTGGGATCATTACTCACAAGTATCGGGATAAAATGTATGGGTGTGTGCGATCTTTGGAAAGTTGTGAAAAGATGTTTCGCAGGTCCTTGTCTTTTAACGTTTTCAGGATTCTGCCCCAAATGATCTTTTCCCGTGACAGTACTTGTTGAAGTTGTTCAATTGCATGGAGTTTACTCATTGTGATAGTATTTGCATGCTGATTTTAGACTTTCAAACATTTTAGTTTCCTCTTTTAATGCCAGTGATGCATATACTTCATTTCATTTTACCTCACATGATTGATCTTCTGTGAACATCGCTGTGTTTTATTTCAAATTTTTTTTTTGTGTATGTGATATGTGGGAGCCACATAATCCATTTTAACAAAAGCTGAAAATAATGAAAGTCTGTGTCCATGATTTGCACAACCTGAAATGAACTTATTGAACAAATAAGCTATTTAAAATCATTTATAATGTAAAGATTCACATAAATCTTCATCTCTCACAAAAGCCTCGGGGTTGAAAAGTCAGGTTTCGTGAAAATACGTTCTGATAAATTTCAAACAGAAGACACAGCTGTAACGTCACAAACTGAATTTGAATTTGTTTTCAGCCGGGTAACTAGTCTGACTGCCAAACCTGATTCACATATCATCTAGTTAAAACTCAATACCTACATGTAGTCAGGGCTCGACACTAGCACTTGCCCGCTTGCCCGGGGCAAGTAAAATTTCATGTCGGGCAAGTACAATCTCAAAATAATAAACTTTACTTGCCCTATTGGGCAAGTAAAATTTTGATCATGAAATGAGCGAAACATGTCCAAAAATCTTACCCCCTCCCCCCTAAAAAAATATATGTCTAAAATTTTGTGTTCAGTTAACTTACACTAAATTCAACATTATTTTGTTCATTGCATTTAATTTTATGACTCTTCAACTTCATAAATCACACCTTTTGCAACCCCTAGAATTATAATAACAAATGTCCAATGCTACATGTATATTAAAAAAAAAGCCTTATCGTTTAAAATTAGTGAGAAATTATGTTTAAAGGTTTGTTTATTGTTTATTTTCGGGCAAGTAAATTTTTCATTCGGGCAAGTAAAAGTCTGAAAGTGATGATTTTACTTGCCCGAAGGGCAAGCAGGAAAAAAAGTTAGTGTGGAGCCCTGATGTAGTAAAAGCTTACAATGTCAGAAACTCACACCACTGCAGTCTGAAGATTGCCATGCAATCTCTGCTCCGGTTGGATTCTACCAAATTCAAAATAAGTAGGTGGAAGCTACATCCAGAGTCTGAAAGCTAGACTACTGTCACAAAATACAACTTGAAACAATGGCCCAATTTCAAATGATATCATATTTCAAAAACTTAACAACATATAAATCCAAAATTTTCAACACTGAATTTTTGTGTACCGGTAGTTGGATCAAATCTGAACAAAAATGGTTGGTGCGCAAATAAAAAAACCACAGCCTTTTAGTTGTTCTATCTTAAGGAAGGCCACTCTTTGTTACCTTTGGTGATCTATTGCTTCAGTTTGTATTATTTTGTTTACATTTGTCATGTTTTGTTTTCAAGAACATTTTCTTTTCTTGTCAGTTCCATATGATCCCATGCATTTCAGATCCACCCATAAATCCCCTCCCCATCTCCCTTTCCCCAGAATAATCACATTGATTTCCTTACTACAAACAACAAAGCAAACATATGAGATCACAACAAGAGCATTCTGAACAATTCACAGGTAAACAATGTTTGGTTAGATTTGACATGAAATATACTTTTTATTTTCTACAATATTTGATAGCTGCCATTACATGTTACGTATAGTTGTCATTCCGAATGAATTGTTCATCGCTCAATTTCAAGTACATTACAAAACATTTTCTAAATGCTTTTTTCTCAGCAGTTGTACCTCAGTAGATGCAACATAACTTATTGTATTCTAAATTTATAGTAAACACCATTTTTATGTTTGAATTGAGGTACAGTTGAAATGATAACAATGCAAGTAATTATATTTCTAATACAACAATACAAGTAATTCATAAATAATAAATTAAACATTTACTGAAGTAGTCAGCATTGCTTAGAAACTCAATTGAGTTGTCAGTGTTGGAAGATTTACGAGTATTATAAAATGCAATTGTACAACATGTACATGTTTATAAAATACATTGTAATACCTGGAAAGTATGTGAATCAGATCTTTTTATGTTATCAAATTGAATAAAAATGCATTTAATCTGTATTAAAAGTAACTGACTGATAATCATACAGTAAAATACTTATGTTCATATAAATTTTGAACATCAACATACAAATGAAAATACATACCATCATTACACCTGAAAGTCTTGAATCAAGGTCCCAAAACAATTTTTTTTTTAGCAAAGGAGTTTTCTTTTTTAAGTTTCAGGGGCAAATTGGAGTATTGACAAAAGAAACAAAACAAATTCATATTTGATACAATTATTTGTATAGTCCTTCTTAATTTCCTGTAGTCTTTGAAATCTATGCAGTGATTGTATTTTTTTTTCAGCACTTATGTCTTAAGGAGTCTAGCTTGGGAGGTAGGCCCTAAAAGTAAACAATTACCCCCCCCCCCAAAAAAAAAATCACGGTAAACATATCTGAAACATGTTATGAACATGTCTTGCACTGATTTCAATGTGTTTTGACAGTATTTAACACTACCGTTGTACAAATGTAATTTATCATATGTCTAGCTTGTTGATTATTCATCACCTTAAAGGTTAGTGACATCATTGGGAACACTTGAAAATGCCTCAAGAACCAAATGAGTTGAAATATATTCCAGCTGTTCACTAGCACATGTGGATCTCCCACGTGGGAGGATTTGTCTGTAATTTGTTTACTTAAGGAGAATCAAGCATAAACATAGGAGTATCTTATTCTTTGCCGGGTAGGATAAAAATAAGCCCCATAGAGAGCCACACAGCAGGTTTCCATGCTACTAGTTATATTGACATTGTTTGTTTTAGAATGAGTGAACGTTTGACTACAAGATTTTCACAGGAGAAGCCTTACGTAGTTTACTTCATTCTAGAGTAGTATCAGCCCAAGTTGAGGACTACCCCCAATGATGTCATTTACCTTAAATCACTGTTCGTGCAGAGACTGAATTAAAATACATATGTTTATGATTTACTTTCCTAATTGTTCTCTTCCATTGTCACACTTTGTGCTTGGAAAATCAACTTTTATTGTCATGTGCCAAAAAGTTTGATGGATATGTACAACAATAACCTGAAATTAAATTACATGGTGTAATACATATAAACAGTCACTTCCCATTGCTCATAAATGTTCATGAATATGATTGACTGCATGTACTACATGTTTACATCATAACACACTAATATAATTTTAGTATTATTTCATTCAATTTCACTTTCTAGCTTTCTTTGAAAAATTCCATTTGGTAATATATTTCTCTACAAAAAAAAATCAATCATATCACATAAATGATTTTATTTATCACAGATGTTTTGTTATGTTTCAGTTTGCACAATTTTTTGCTCAGATATTAGATTTTATGATATATTACTATTTATATAACAATAATTTGTTGTCTGGAGTTCTACAAATAGTGAGGAACAAAAGAAAACATTTCACCCATTGGCAACATTCCAAAAGATTGTCTTTGGCATGGAGAATAATATTCAAGAGTCTAGACATAAGTTTAGCTTCCCGAAATATCATCCTAATTTTATTTTATCAATTTTGAAATCTTTTTTGAGTGGCAGCTGGATTTTAAATGACTTCTGTTCCCCCTCATTAAATCAGTAATACAATATATTCTCGAGACATTAATTACAAGAAAAACAGCTACAATATCAAGTAACAATATTTAATTCTGATAGTAACAGAGGTACCCATGTACCACATTACAAGTATTTAAATATAATAACATGCTCATTTTTTTTCATATATAGTACAATTTTAAAGTAAGTACACAACACATACATGTACACATTCACATAAAGGTAGCACCATTTATTACTCTTTTATTTTGTACAAAAACCTTGAATACTGCACAAGTGGAAATTATGCAGTAATATGAAAATGCAGCCAAGATGGCTAATGTCTGAGTATGGGTAAACTCACAATTCCAGTATGCTAAAATAAAGATTTTTATTTTTTTAAAGTTATCTTTCCTGTATTCTACCTGAAAGAAAGTTTGTAATGATCATGGACTGATATTACTGGTCCCTTGAATTTGCATTCTTGAAGGAAAGAGCAAATTGACCCTTTCACCAATATGGCATTCAACAGTAGAGGGTGCACTTTTCCAAGAGAACTCACATCAGACAAACTTTTGTTGAAACAATTGAAAAGTCCATAAAATGACATGTATAAAGTTTGTGCTGTACATGTAGGCCTACATACCCAATAAATTCTGATGCTACCAGTAAAGGTCATATGAAATTCAATGCAAATTTGTGACATTCTGGCCTGTTTTAGTGAAATTATGAAGTTTGCAGGTCTCAGCCCCTGAATGATGGCGACAGGGAGAATTAGAGATGAAGTCCAGTATATCAACACTCTAATTTTTTTTTGGAATAATCGTTATTGTATTCTACCTGAGAGATTGTCTGCATATGATCATGGACTGATATCAACGGTTGAGTAATTTACGCTCTTTTTTGGTCTTTTCGGAAAGTGGAAATTGGAAAACATACATGCCAAATCTTTTCTGCAAGCCGCTCAAATAACATCTCTTGATGTCCAGCATAGAAATTGCAGTTTGCGTCTTCTTTATGAAGACCAATTCTTTTTGCAGGCTATGAACATATTTTTATATTGCCTGCACGAGAAATTAATCTTGCGAAAATTTCCACTTTTGCAGTTTTTTTTAGCAGCCACGTCAACATATTTCCTATACGTACTATTCCTGAATGTTTTGCGGCGGTTTTATTTTCACGAATTTTGTGACTTAACACATACACACAAATTTGCACTTCCTTATATTTCGGTAGAAAGTGAATGCAAATACAGTGAAATCGCCCCTGAAAATCACAAAACAGCCCTCAATAGGGTTCAATGTATAACATACTAAAATCACTAAATTATGCTGGCTTGAAAGTAGCCCTGAAAAATAAAATGTAATTTTCCCGGTTTCACAGTAATTATCTCTGGGTTTAGCATATATCAAATAAAGATACAACAGTGACAACCTGAACAAAGCTCAATTACATTTGTTATTTTTGGGCACATAATTAATAATTTTTGTTGTGCACCTAATGTAGGCCCAGTTAGATTTTTGGTCTTTGTGTAATGGCCATCAAACAAAGAAATTTTGTTGTGTGCATGAAGTCATACCAATTATTCTAAAACATATTCTTTGATATTTTAAAACTTTTGCCATACTTGGTCATTATACATGCCTACTTGGAGGTTTGACTAAATTTTGTCTTTGAAAAGTCCATAATAAATTGAAACATAACAAATGCAAACATATACCAGTAGTTTAAAATAAATATTGATTCTACATGTATCTTACAAGCATGAAAGTTTTTATTTTACAGCAAAGATTATATAATTTTTTTTTTTACATATCAGTGAGTTTATGAAATTATTGACAAATAAAGGTGATTTCAGAAAAAGTGGCTTATAACAAAGTGGGTTTTGAATGAAAAAGATAATACTTGTAATATGATTCACTGTGAAATGTATCGGCCCTATTTGTTAAAATTAAGTTACAGAAGGGTACACCAAGACATTCATTAATCATTTGAAATACTAATTACCATTGAACAGTGCAGCAGAGCAAGTTTGTAATTGAATAATTTTTGTAGCATTGCATAGATGAGTGATGATTCTATTTATTCAAAGCAATAGTTTGGTTTTATGCGAATCATCAGAGGAACTGAAAACAAAATTCAGAAGAGAATCTCCAAATTTGTCACACATCTGCCAGTCTACCACATAGCCTATACTTTGCATTCCAAGTGAAACCAAGAGAAAATTTACTCCACATTTTTACACAAATATTTGCTTTGTGTTGAACTGTACAATAGGCAGCCATACTACGTCAAGGCCTTCTTATACTTATGCAGCAGTTTGCATACTTGTACACTGCTGCAATATAGCAAACTCAACATGAATACATTAGTCTCATATATATTCATCCATTATATGATATTAAATAAAATGTTCTGCATTCCGTCCAGCACAATTAATAGTGTTCCATTTCTTTCCATTCTGTAGTATCATTTCTTGCAGTAATCTTAACAAATTTAGTCTTTTCTAAAGGCAAACTGTGTCTTAGTGAGTTTGTTCTCTTGTGACTGTGTTTCATACCTTAAATAGCAAGTAACCTGTAAATGTAGTGTATCTGTTGCTGTTGCTACTAACTTCGTTGTCCGCGTCAAGTTGTAACCAGACTTGGTCTCCGATTTGTAGTTCGAGAATTACGGCATTACTCGTCGAATCAAACGCATCCCTGTTATCGTAGTCATGAACCGACACCTGCATTTTACCATTCAGCATAAGCTTCACGTAGGGGTTTTTGTGCGTCGATGCCATATGAATGTTGAACATGAAGAAATAAGCTCCGGCTGCTCCGCACGTGAAGATTCCCGTGTAAGCGTCAAAATGGTTTCCGTAGTTGGTGAAGGTGTGCTCGAAGGTGATGATGACGTCGGACTCGCGCGGCGCCGTGAGCGTCGTGAGCCTGGCGACGGAAAATGCACTCCTGAAAACGGCGTTCTCCTCGTTCGATCCCGGCGGGCCTCGTGGACCCACCCTACCCTGTAGGCCTGGGACACCGGGGCGTCCCGGGAGACCGTCGGAACCCTTTAGTCCCGGTAACCCGGGTGGGCCGTAGTCTCCTTTCAGCCCCTGCGAGCCGGGATTCCCATCGTGGCCGTTCATACCGTGGTTCCCGGGAACTCCGGGGATCCCGGGTGCACCAGGCGTTCCCGGCGGGCCTATCGGTCCGGGCCCGCCCATTGCGCCAGACCCCGAACAACATTGCACACACGTATCGGACTCAGACGGCGGTTGCGTTGTTGGTTCTTGCGATAGCCGTTGGTGTCGCGTTCTTATGTAGTAATCCCGCGAATTCCCTTGTTGCCCTTGTGTAGCCGTTGCGAGGCTTACAATGGCCAATACGAACAGAATGCACGAAGTAGGACTCATGATGCTAGTCAATTTCCAACTGATTTTCTCAAAAAAGTTTCTTTTGTGATCTCAACTAAGAAAATTGGTCAATTGTGCAGCTGTAGAATGTATTTTAGATGATTCACAATACAGTCTTGCTAGAACACACAGGAATTGAGTGGTAATCTTTTCACTTACTTTTGGTTACCAACAGAATTCCAAAATTCCAACAATATGCCTGGTCCCTCTGCTACATAAAGTTGAGTAAATCCTTTAGTAATTCCTATAATATCTCCTTTGAGTATGTTATAAGTCCACATTCATATTTATATAAAGAAAGCTGCGAATGGTTTTTCTCCATCTGAAACAAAGTCTAAATCCTTCTGACTGTTATTTTCAGATAGCATTAGCCACGTGACAATTAGATAGAGTCGTTTTTACTGATGAAAAGAAGATTCACATCGATAAAATACTGCGGTGATGTTGACAACCCTTGGAGACCAACGATGGCAATTTAAAACATTTTAGAGCTGTCATTTGTTGCTATGAACCAAGTTGGAGAAGCAGTAAAGATTATTCGTGGTTTTCAGGCTGTAAAAGTCATTTGATCTCTTAATACTGCGAAAAAAAAGATCAATAGAATAAAGTCTGTGGTAGCGTTTGCGGACCTTATCAGGTGTTAATATCAATTTTTATCTTCTTGCGAAAAGAAGTGGCTTGGGGCTTCCGTTTTACGAGTGGATCCACTTAAGAGAAGTAGATTTGCTCCTGAGTAAACACGCCAGAACGTTCCTGTAACCACACCGTCAGCAGCCAGAAGCAACGTGCCGTTTGTCGTTGTCGAATATTAAACTTGACAACTCCTCCTTCGTAAAGCACATTTAGATAGTCCTGCTTTGGGAAAAGTAGATTACCAAACTGATAACATCCCACTGCACCAACTTTTTAAAAGTTTGTCAAGATGACTGTCTATCTCATGATCCTTTGCTGCAAGATATATAAAAGCAGGTCCATACACAGTGTGTGTGCAACAATTAAATGCAGACCAGTGGTGGTAAATAGTTGTAATAATGTATGAAATATGATTTCAAAAAGTTTCTTTCGCCGAGTCGGTAGCGATTCACCGAGAGAGGCACTTATTGTGTTGGTGCAGTTGCAATGCTCTGCAAAGCTCTTTTGACTATTCAGGAGCTCACTCAAGCAATGTTCTGGGGACTGTACGTGTCTCTGACCCTGATTGGCTACCAGTACATGTGTAGCTCCGCCCACATACTGCTGAAGTTCTGTGCATCAGCCAATCAGCTTGCAGTATTAAGGACTCAGTTGGAATTCTCTATGCTAAGTGTGTGAGTGTGAGTGTGTGTGGAGGTATGGTGTGTGCATGAAGGTATGGTGTGTGCATGGAGGTAGAAGTGTGTGTGAATGTGTATGTACATGTACATCTGTGTGTGTGTGTGTGTGTGTGTGTGTCCCTGATTGTATACATGTACTTTTCATTACTAAGTATTCTAAACACCAGTTTGCAAAATGAAAACCTTGCTGGGGTAAAGATCATTGCAGTTTAATTGTTGGGCACTGAATATGCTGCCATTGACTAGGGTATGTTTCATTCTTTATGTTCATGGACTGAATAAAAGCAGAAAAGCAAATATACTTCTCAATGATGATGATGCAGCGTATAGATACCATACATGTTGCTCTACAACATGTGTATAGGCCTACTACATAACAATGACAGTTGTGCATTCCGCTGTGTGTATGTATGCAAGCAAAGCAAGACCAATGTATTGATTGATCTAACATTTTTCTTTTGTTCCACGAAGTAAAAAGCTTTTCACTTCAAAGATGAGGAATCAATATCAAATCCAACAAAGGTTGTTTTGATTATGTTTTTATTTGTGAATAATTTCAGAAGCAGATATTACTATGTACATAGTAATACAGATGGCAAAATGTTTCTATATGTACAGTGCACTCTTGTTTTAAAGAAGTCCTTGGGACCCATGAAATTGTTTCTTTATAATGAAATTTCTTTATATATCAGGAATGCAAAAACAATACAATACAAAGGAAATCCAAGACATGGGACCAGAGATTTTACTTCCTTATAATGAAATTGTTATACATGTATCAGTGTTCTTCACTGTACATGTATCAGTGTTCTTCACTGTACTGTACAGATATTATTGAGCAATAACGACAAAAATGAAAACATTTTTGGGCATGCATTCTTTAGGACAACTTTTTTTCTATGTTGGGAAAATATGAGTGGAAAAATTTCTGTCACCTATTGCCGAGCTTGGTACTACTTTCATACTGCACAAATTAAAAGGGAAAGTTACCTTGAGATGCAGCATACAGGCCTAGTGGCCACCCCCTATTGTTTTTAAAATAATGAAAATCAGTGGGCTTTTTTGTGTTTTTGGAAAATTTCTTAAGATTTCGGCTGTTTGGCTGTGAAGGGATATGATTTGGCTGTGAAACTGGTTTCTTGTGGAAATGAGAAACTTTTTTTTTTATCCCCCATTGCGCCTGTCTGTCTGCCCCCCTAATTATTTTTGCACAATAATTAAAAAAATTATTTGACGGAGTTTAAATATTTTTTATGTGTAGATAGAACACACTAAAATACAGGTCAAGTTTGAATTCGGAACCCGCTGGTCAAAGGTCACAGCTTATTATATATGCAAATTGGTTTCCGGATGATAACATAATAAATATTTGACAGAATTTAAAATTTTTTGGTAGTGTAGGTAGATGACACTAAAATATAGGTCAAGTTCAAATTTGAAATCTGCAGGTCAAAGGTGAAAGGTCACAGCTCATTATATATGCAAATTGGCTTCCACATGATAACTTAATAAATAGTAAAGAGAGTTGGATAATATTTGGTATGTGGGTTGATGACACTAAAATACAAGTCAAGTTCGAATTTGGACTCTGCAGGTCAACTCAAAGGTCACAGCTCATGCAAATTGATTTCCACATGATTACTCAATAAGAAATGCTTACTGATCACGTTAAGCGGGGGCATCCGTGTCCTATGGACACTCCAAATTTTCCTTTTTTTTACTTGTCTAGTCCTTGTTTGGCCGTGAAGTTCCCTTACCCCCTAAACATTCTACCCTGGTGCCGCCCCTGAATTCTCTGGACACTTTATAGATTTACTCA
Organism: Eucidaris tribuloides; assembly: GCA_001188425.1. Taxonomy (NCBI): domain Eukaryota; kingdom Metazoa; phylum Echinodermata; class Echinoidea; order Cidaroida; family Cidaridae; genus Eucidaris; species Eucidaris tribuloides. The sequence goes on from JZLH01S0616990.1 coordinate 14,325, forward strand.
GTCATTACAGACACTGAATGCTTCTTATGTGAAGTTGAATCTGGGTGAATAAACTTGTATTACAAACACAATGTATCAATAACTTTGTTAGAGACTTTGAGAAACTTTATCGTGCATTAAAAGCTAAATGTGTTTGGTGTAGCCAGTTTCATTGTGAGGGAGTGTACTTTGGACCGTATGTCTGGATTTTTTGTCCTTATTCAGACTATTTATTTTAGGACAGTTGCGGGTAGAATTTGGTCCCTAGCAACCAAAACATTAAACGGCCAATTGCTATTACTGGAAGGAGAAATCGGAACTAGACAGACATTAAGGAGCCTAATGTTAAAGATGTGATTCTTGGCTTTGTGAAAACCCCATCCACATCAGAACCCCTGATTGTGCCCCAGTGTTGCCCTAGATAGGCAACCCCTTTTTAATTCACACTGACCTAGAAAATGGTGTACATGTTATATGTATTAAAGGACAGTAACATCAGGGAAAAAAAGACACGGGGGCTCAGCGCGATTCTGCCCTCGAAATGGCAAAAGAGCCCCCGAAATTAGTATTAAAAGAACCCCCGTAAATTGCCATAGGGTTCAATACAAAAGAATGATCTGAAGAGCACTGACACAGGAAAAGTAGCCCCTGAAAAGAAAATTTTAATTTTTTCCCTGAGTAACAGATTGGGAGTAGCCAAAAAATACCTCAAGAATTAATTAAGTTGAAATATATACCAATGTATACACTTAGTGGAGTGTATCTCCAAGCTGGAGTGTGAATATACCTGAATTAAATTATGGCCCTACACAAATTTGCCTGTCACAGCAAAATACTGAATTTAATTGTTTAAAACGTAGTAAACATTTGACCATGAAATTTTCACAGCAGAAACTTTGAATGATGTGCATATATTTGATACTAGAGTAGTTTTATCCCCCAAATAAGGACTGTTTTTAATCCCATAATTTCCCTTGAAATTCTGCATTGAATCGGTGAGACCTGTTTACATTCAAATTCCAGTATTTCTCACCAGCCAAAATTGCGCTTGCTCAGCTGCAGTGTAGATCGTCAAATGTTTGAAATCTTTGGCACAAATTGTTTACAAAATGAAATGGTCTTTCAATGCAAGTCTAATTCATAGAAAGTTGTACATGCATGAACTACAATTTTAGTACTGTACCTTTTAATTTTCAAGTCAGTAGCCTTGTCTGACTGTGGCTTTATGGAACTGATCATGAGCTGCTCCAGGGCCAGCACATAGGTGTAAATGGGGTCTAGAACTGAGAACAAAACACACCACTGAACTACGTGTAGTTTGTCCATGGTGTCAAGTGTTGCTGGAAACCTGAGTAAATGTGAAAAAAAAAAAATGTTCTGTTAATAAATAACCAATGTGATGAATATGTGCCAAGAAATGTTCTGTTAATAAATAACCCGATGTGATGAATGTTTTAGTCGTTGTTTGCGATAGTTTAACTACACGTCTGGGAACAGGCTCACTGTTTTTGTGGAATGTTGTTCATGAAAACATGGCGGGGACCAAAATATGTTGCTGATGAAAGAGCAAATATCACATTACTGAATTAAATGGAATTTACTTTACAGGATTGCAAATATGTTTTCAAATTGGGCTTACCACAAGTTGCAAAATAGGTTGAAATCACAGTATTTTGAGATTGTGGGAACCTTTGGGCACTGATGTTTGGGGTTATTAACCCATTCATATCTGGAGTAGTGGGTGATCATCAACTCTTATTGTGACAGCTCTGTGGACATTGTGTGTATCATATGTATTATGTGGAGCATGTTTATGATTTTGGCACGGTAAAACTTAATGAAGGGGAATTTTGATCTGATGACAAAATATACATGGATTAAGAGTATAAAAAGCAGGATAACAGACTAGTGGAAATTTGAGAAGAAATAAACAAATAAGACTGAAATGTAATTTTTTGAAAAATTCCAGAGATTATAATTGACAACATGAGACATTCACTATGAGCGACCTTTTTGTGTGTGTGTGTGTGCACAAAATGTATAATGATCTCACAAATGTCATGCATTTGTACATATTATTCCATTAGATACTAAGAACAAGTTATAGACCTGAGGTGTATGGTGAATATATGTTAAAGTGAAATTAAATTATTTCCAATAAATTAAATTAGATAAAGACAGTAAATACTCAAAATAGAAAAACTGGTCGGAATCATCCACATTGTGTGGGCATATAGCAATTCAAAGGTAAATGACATGATGGGGGTAGTTCTCAACGTGGGGTAGCAACCATTCTAGAATCAAGTGAACTATGGAGGGATTCTACTGTGAAAATTTTGTAGTCAAAAGTTGACTCATTTTAAAATAATGTCCATCATTATGCCTTGAAACAGACAAATTTGTAGTGTAGCCTTCTATGACCGATAAAATTAAACTGCTGGCATGTTCATGGCTGATTCTTCTTAATTAAACAAACTCAAGACAAATCCTTACAGCCAGGAGATCCACTCCAGCTGGTGTACATTTGGTTTATCTTTCAACCAGTTTGGGTCTAAAGGCATTTTTATTTCTCCCAGTCATGTCACTGAGCTTTAAGAATGTTTGAAAGTAGCAATTATTGTCTCTCATTTTGATTCAAAAATCTGCTGTAAAAGCAAAATAAAATGCATGAAAATTATATTTGGAGTGTGGGTGTGGATAACTGACGTTACTCTTCCTGATTTCCTCTTTCTGTGTTTTTGGAGGTGGGTTGGGGTAATGCAACAAAAGAAAGAACTCTGTATTTAGAGCACTATACAACTATACCTTAGTCCCAGTTATAGAGAAATGATGGGTGTTGTTACTTGTAGCATAACCTTGAACCTCCCAGAATTATTAATTACCACCATGCTGTGTGGCAAACAAGGCAGCGAGTTAACGTCCCTGATAACCGAGCGCCGCGGCCTGAGAAGCTAGGTGGGGAGATGGCTGAAACGCGAAATTGCGATTGTGACAGCCGGGCCTGTCGCAGATATCAACCGGGGCTGGAGAGATGGTAGCCCCCTGTACTCCGGGGGTCACCGCGGGGTCAAGTGATCATCAAGTATCTCTTGATTGGGGCTCCTGTATCTCCTGTATCTGTAGTCTTGGTTCCAGACCGTGCAACTTTGTCTACCTCCAGAAGTACACTCACTCTCCGACTATTTCTACCTCCAGAGGACACTCCCTCTGTCAGTAAAAGTAGGGCCGACATCAAGACACTAGTCTTATTCAGAGCAGTTGCCTGAAGATAGTACTTTCCTTATCAATGTAGGATGAGTTAATTTAAATGTCTGGAAGCCAGACTAGGTTGGGAGAAGATGCTTCATGGATATATCCTGAAAAGGAAAAGGATATATCTCTGAAAATATCATGCATGACAGGTTTGCAGGTTATTGCATTACTTCTGGAAGTTATTTAGGGGGTGCTTATGAATGTACTGAAAAGTAATTTGTTATAATAGGGTACTAGACAAAACTCAGATTCATCGAAAGATGAATGAACTTTGTGAGGAAATAAATTAGCCCAAAACTTATTGATAGACGCTGGTTTTGTGATGTTCACCAAATAATTACCCATGGAAATTACAAATTCAAATTTTTGCAAAATAAAAGATACCCCCCTCTGAAATTTTCATTCAAATTAATATTTTTGCTTTAAAGTTATATTACATTTTTCTCAAGAGTATGTTGTGCAGGGAACAACACCACAAATATGCATGTTCCAGCACATGCGTGCAGACTACGTTCTGGTGGGCACTTGAAGGTAAATGATATGATTGGGGGTAGTCCTCAATTTGGGCTGAATTAATTACTCTAGAATCAAGTAAACTATGCAAGGATTCACCTGTGAAAATCTTGTAGTCAAACATTAACTCATTCTAAAATAACTAATGTCAACATCCTTCGTGGCAGGCAAACCAATTGTGTGGCTCTCTATGGGTCCTATTTTTATTGTGCCCCAATAAAATTAAAATACTAGAATGTTCATGCTTGATTCTCCTTAAGTAAACAAATTGGAAACAAATCCTTGCAGCTGGGAGATCACTCCAGCTGGTGTATAGTTGGTATATATTTCAACTCATTTGGTTCTTGAGGCATTTTCAAGTGTTCTCAATCATGTCACTAACCTTTAATGTACTTGTGTACATGTTCATTTGCCCCTTGGGTTCCCCTTCTCCACAAGTCCACCCCTGGACCTTCTAGATCCACACAGTCTAGGCTAACGTGTCCCAGGGATGGAGGAACTCACATTCCTTCCATATGACAGTGTGTATTACAGGGTACATGTAGGCTACATCATAGCTTCACACCATGAACTTGGCCTACAAGAAACAACTTGACCAAAAATAGCAAATTGAATGAATATTATGTAATTACTTTGACTTGGCTGTTTTAAAATAGATTCTCACGATAGGTCTAGTACCATGTAGGCCTACTGGCTGTAGATGTTATGCTAAATATTATGCATGTATGAGTGTGTCTGTGGGTGTGTATGTATGTGTGTGTGTATATGTGTGTGTGTGAGTGTATGTGTATGTGTGTATGTGCATGTGTGTATGTGTATGTATGTGCATGTTTGTATGTGTGTACAGTGTGTGTATGTACATTGTATGTATGTACAGGTATGTGCATATGAACTGTATGAATGTGCATACGTTTGTAAGTACAAATTGTATGTGTAGGGCCTGTGTATGGAATATAGTACGTATTTACTTTTTCATTAATTTGTTCTTTCCTTTTCTCTCTTTTTTATGTATTAATTTCATAAATTTATCAAAATCCAGCTTTGAAAATCTAGAAGCAAATCACAAACTTTAATGATTTATTTATAACGAAAACATTTAATGATTATCGCTGATGACCAAGCAAAGTTTCCCTTCTTTTTAGATGGACAAGATTTGAGGAATGACTTGTTAATGGAATGATATTATTTTTTTAATGTCACATTTTTATGCAAAATTAGAAATAGAAACAGCAATATCATGTTGAGGAAATGGGATAAACATTAACATGACACAAATTGACACATTCGCCGCATTTGCAACATTCTTCCACTACAGTACACATCTCACACCCCACACTTTGAGTGTGATCGACATCTGTATAACAAATTCCCAGGATATTTGATTAGGGATGGTTATTTTTGACTCACTTTCTGACACCTTATGATTGCACTTGACACCAAGCATGCATGTATCCATTAACACTAACACACATTTGTGTTAGTCATTTAACTAATGTGTCAGATCCTTATAACTCACTTCATAAGTATTCTTATGCCTCTCCTATTATATTACACATGTACAAGGGCCAATGGTTCACTTGCGAAGATAGAAACAGCTGAAATAGTCTATAGCTGTTGCAAAGTTCTGATGCATAAATTTAAGATCTTTCTTTTATTGAAACATATTTGTAGTGCATTCTACTGTTTACTGTAAAAGTATTTTCGACTATCAGATGTCATTGCAATGTTTGGAGTTTTTGGTGATATTCAATTGGAGTTGTTGGATAGGCCTAAACAAACTAGCAATGTGTTTTAAACATCAAAATTCACTGCAATCTCAATAGAGGACAAACTTGAATTCTAAGATTAATCAGAAAATAACACCCTAAACATTACAAACTTTAACACGAGTTGAAGACTAATTTAATAATCTACACTAAGCTCAAAAGTTTTCTGCATTGTGGATTTTCCATGGAAAATCTAGGAATTTGAAGTAACATGGAAAACGACATTTCGAACAAAAATTGTTAAAAAATAATACCTAAAAATTTCCCCCAGATAAAATTGATAAATAATTATTGAATAAAGCTAAACTAACTTAACAAAAAGATGCCTAATAAAACCAAAGAAATTATGCTTTAGGCCTACCTGTAAATATGTCCCCAAACCTCAAATCAAAATCCCCATGGGCCTAGTGCTTGATGTTATTAATGATTTAAAAAAACAAAAAAAAAACAAAAAAAAAATTCAAGTTGGAGAATTGCTAAATTACAACGCAATGAAAAATGGAACTTGACATCTGCAAAATGGAGAAAAATGGAATTTGACATTAGTAAAATGGAACATTTTTGGCTTTAAAGGTATTGGCTAACATTTACCACAGTTAAAAAAAATCTGAGCCACATGATTACCCATGCTACCAGTGTCTTTGATGAGGTCTAAAAATGAAGCCCTGAAAAAATTGTATTTCAAAATGATTATTTTGTGCTTTAAAAAAGTGAAAAATCGTAAGTTGACCAGATTCACTTGCCCATTTCCTCCCATAGACTTACTGTGTGTACACCTAGGTTAATAAAACTCGCCCCGAGTTTTATTGTTTATTCATGCTTAACTTGCCATTGGCAGTGTAACTTTCCAAACTTTTGTATTCTAGGGTGTTTATTTGTCCACTTGAACTGTACTGTGTAGCACAGATATCAAAGTTTGACAATTTTTTAAATTGAAGCTCCACAATGTTAGCCTATCACTTTAATATACACATTTCGATCAACAACAGTGGTAAATCTTGAATCTAGCTTGTAGCAGTGGGGATTATCACACAACATCCACATAATGAAATGCTTAGACTGCAAATGCTACCAGCAAGGTTTCTTGTCCTATGAATGCCAAACATTGTAAACCAAAAGCTGTGTTCATATAACTGTGTCTTTATGCCAATTTCAATCATTACGTGAATCAAACATTCATCATTGCCAGCAAGCAATGTGTTCACATTGCATTGTTGGATTGTGAACACAAATGTTGTGAAAACATCTTTAATCCCTCGCTGTGTAAATTTTGTCAGGTCGTAGAGGTCACGAGCTAGTCGGCAGGTGAAACAGCAAGTGGCTTGCATTATTTAAAACTTACACAAACAATGGTGTCAAAATGTGGTACAGAAACCCCAAGACAACATGAGAAATCACATTATTTCTCACTTTTTATTGTGCGAGGTGCAGAGTGTGTTTTCAGCAGTATTTCCATGGATATTTTTGTGCAATTTAATTCCTTAAAGGTACATGTATTGGCTAACATTTACCACTGTTAAAAAAAAATCTGAGCTACATGAATCCCCATGCTACCATTGTCTTTGATAAGGTCTAAAAATGACGCCCTGAAAAAATTGTATTTTAAAATGATTAATTATGCTTGGAAAAAAGTGAAAATCGTAGTTGATCGATTCACCTGCACCATTTTCTCTCATATGACTTACTGTGTGTACACCTACGCTATTTAAACTCGCCCCGAGTTTTAATTGTTTATTCATGCATAACTTGCCATTGCAGTGTAACTTTCCAAACTTTTTTTATCTAGGGTGTTATTTTGTCCATGATGAACACTACTATGTATTCAGATATCTAAATTTGACAATTTTTTAAATTGAAGCTCCACAATGTAAGCCTATCACTTTAAAGCATCCTCTTAACAATTATTTTAGTAATAAAAAAAAAAAAATAATAAGAATTAACATTATATCCTTCATGCTACATACATACCATGTATAAAAAGTCTCTGGTAAGGTCTTAGAATGAAGCCTTGAAAAAGTTGCACTTAAAAGTGATCATTTAGGTTTAAATTCTGTTTTGGCCAGTACTAGCCAAATTAAGATTCAAGTTTAAGCATAACTTTCAATAACTTGATTTCTGCATAATGTAGTCAGAAACCTTTTATCCTTCCTTTTGCTTTAACCCCACAATCAATAAATCTCATAAAAAACAACATTCTCTAACATTCATAATGTTACTTCTCCTGATCTCAATTCCTTTTCACCACTTCTGTATTCCCTTTAATCTGGCGGCATTTAGTAATGATCAAAGAAAACAATTACATCTCAAGACTTGTCAATATTTGAAAACTTGACAGGGTGTTTAAATCTTGATATGGATCATTCCATGTATTTGAAACTTACTGATTCATTGTGTTAAAGCATTAAAATCCAAATAAGTGCTTGTATTTTATGTTTTCTTATCCAGGTTTAGAAGTCTAGTCAGTGTTAAGGCATATGTTTATACAGAAAATATTGTCAAATGCTGTTTTTATTTAATTTTTTTATCTTCGTTTGAAAAGATCCCATGATTTGCGAGATCAGATTCTGTCAGTGACAATCACCTCGCATCAATCACGGTCATAGAATGCCAGAAAATGGCTTTCAGAACCAAAGCAATAATATTTTCAGAAGCCGGCTTGGCCGTTTAATGAACCATGATTTTATATGCCCCCTTGAACGACAACTGAATGCAGTCATTCTAGATTAGAATGTCTAACCAATAAGAGGTTTTACCAAATGGGATGAGAAGAAATGTTAAGCCAAGTTGAAATTATACATGACTGTACTAATGTCAAATGCATTTTATTTATATTTCTGCATTTTATTCAGTCACTGTTAGCTCAGGTAAAGCACCAGTCCAAATCTAGTAGGCCTCTAATGTCAAAAACAC
>JZLH01S0616990.1:22816-39138 GCA_001188425.1 Eucidaris tribuloides
ATATTTACAGATAATTCTGTCAAATTGTTTTGAATACCTAATTTCTCTAATAATGGCCTGAATTATGTGGAAATTTGTTTAAAAATATGAGAAAGTAAATTCAAAACTGACAATAAATACAATTGTAAAATATCATACACATCAGAAGATAGAGCTTGCAATTCTCCCTATCGCATATAGCTCTCCGAATCTGAACGCATGTGGCGCTCTAATTTTTTTACCCTTAATAATCGGGAAATAAACTTCCGGTTTACGCAAGCGTGATACACATCGAACGCTAAAGTACTCGTGGATCGTTTTAAAATCTTTCTTATAACCTTGCAAATAACCTTGCAATAACAATAACCCAAGTCCTTCATCTATAAAACAACCTTTCCATTTAGGTCATGACAGGAGCCATCGGCCGTCCTCACACACCTGCGTTCAATTCTGAACGGCGTGCGCGTGGTAGCATTCCTCTCTCGTGGTTTTCCTGGCGAGAGTTTCGGAGTTCATTCCTTCGTTTAGCGGTTGTAGGAACATTTCTTTTACTAAGAAAGTCCTTTAATCGCCACACAGACATTCTTCAAAATTGTTCATAAGGTCTATATATGTTTACTTGGGTTCGAGGTATTAATATTATGAATTTGACGGGGTTCGAAATGACGTGTTTGTGTGTTTGACTCTACGATTTACCGGAACCGGAAATGCACATCCCAAGAGTGATCGATCAGATATCGGTATCGGGAGGTGATATCGCTTGATATCGGCTATATGCGATAGGGAGAATTCTGTGCAATAGGTAGGCCTCTGTGGAATTAGAAATGTTCTTAAGTGGCCCCAAATTGCCATTTATTCCCCTGTCCCAGCAAGAGGTGAAAAGGAATTTTGAGATCAGAGAAGTAACATTATGAATGTTAGAGAATTTTGTTTTTATGAGATTTATTATTGTGGGGTTAAAGCAAAAGGAAGGATAAAGATTTCTGACTACATATGCAGAAATCAATTATTGAAAGTTATGCTAAACTTGAATCTTAATTTGGCTAGTACTGCCAAAACAGAATTTAAACTCTAAATGATCACTTTAAGTGCAACTTTTTCAGCGGCTTCATTCTAAGACCTTACCAGAGACTTTGTATACATGTATAGTATGTAGCATGAAGATAATAATGTTAATTCTTATTATTTTTTTTTTTACTAAATACATTGTTAAAGGATGCTTTAAAGTGATAGCTTACATTGTGGAGCTTCAATTAAAAAATTGTCAAAATTTTGATATCTGAACTACATAGTAGTGTTCATATGGACAAAATAACACCCTAGAATAAAAAAGTTTGGAAAGTTACACTGCCAATGGCAAGTTATGCATGAATAAACAATTAAAACTCGGGCGAGTTTAAAATAGCGTAGGTGTACACACAAGTAAGTCTATGAGAGAAAATGGGCAGGTGAATCGATCAACTTACGATTTCACTTTTTTAAAGCAGCATAAATAATCATTTAAAATACAATTTTTTCAGGGCGTCATTTTACCTATATCAAAACAATCGGTAGCATGGGGATTCATGATAGCTCAGATTTTTTTTAACATGGTAAATGTTAGCCAATACATGTAACCTTTAAGAATTAAATTGCACAAAAAATATCCATGGAAATACTGCTAAAACACACTCTGCCACCTCCCACAATAAAAAGTGAGAAATAATGGTATTCTCATGTTGTCTTGGGGTTTCTGTACCACATTTTGACACCATTGTTTGTGTAAGTTTAAATAATGCAAGCCACTTGCTGTTTCACCTGTCGACTAGCTCGTGACCTCTACGAACCTGACAAAAATTTACACAGCGAGGGATTAAGATGTTTTCACAACATTTGTGTTCACAATCCAACAATGCAATGTGAACACATTGCTTGCTGGCAATGATGAATGTTTGATTCACGTAATAGATGAAATTGGCATAAAGACACATTATAGAACACAGCTTTTGGTTACAATGTTTGCATTCATAGGAACAAGAAACCTTGCTGTAGCATTGCAGTCTAAGCATTCTTTATGTGGATGTTGTTGTGATAATCCCCACTGCTACAACTAGATTCAAGATTTATCCACTGTGTTGATCGAAATGTGTATATTAAAGTGTAGGCTAACATTGTGGAGCTTCAATTTAAAAAATTGTCAAATTTTGATATCTGTGCTACACAGTACAGTTCAAGTGACAAATAAAACCCTAAATACAAAAGTTTGGAAAGTTACACTGCCAATGGCAAGTTAAGCATGAATAAACAATAAAACTCGGGCGAGTTTTATTAACCTAGGTGTACACACAGTAAGTCTAGGAGGAAATGGCAAGTGAATCTGGTCAACTACGATTTTCACTTTTTTAAAGCACAAAATAATCTTTGAAATACAATTTTTTCAGGGCTTCATTTTAGACCTCATCAAAGACACTGGTAGCATGGGTAATCATGTGGCTCAGATTTTATTTAACTGTGGTAAATGTTAGCCAATACCTTTAAAGCCAAAAATGTTCCATTACTAATGTCAAATTCCATTTTTCTCCATTTTGCAATGTCAAGTTCCATTTTTCATTGCGTTGTAATTTAGCAATTCTCCAACTTGCATTTTTTTTTTGTTTTTTTTTTTTTTTTTTAAATCATTAATAACATCAAGCACTAGGCCCATGGGATTTTGATTGAGGTTTGGGACATATATTACAGGTAGGCTAAAGCATAATTCTTGGTTTTATTAGGCATCTTTTGTTAATTAGTTTAGCTTTATTCAAAACTTTTAATTTATCAATTTTATCTGGGGGAAATTTTTAGGTATTATTTTTTAACAATTTTTGTTCGAAATGTCGTTTCCATGTTACTTCAAATTCCTAGATTTTCCATGGAAATCCACAATGCAGAAACTTTTGAGCTTAGTGAGATATTTAAATTAGGTCTTAAACTCGTGTTAAAGTTTGTAATGTTTAGGGTGTTATTTTCTGATTAATCTTAGAATTCAATTTGTCCTCTATTGAGAATTGCAGTGAATTTTGATGTTAAAACACATTGCTAGTTTTTTAGGCCTAATCCAACAACTCCAATTGAATATCACCAAAAACTCCAAACATTGCAATGACATCTGATAGTCGAAAATACATTTACAGTAAACAGTAGAATGCACTACAAATATGTTTCAATAAAAGAAAGATCTTAAATTTATCATCAGAACTTTGCAACAGCTATAGACTATTTCAGCTGTTTCTATCTTCGCAAGTGAACCATTGGCCCTTGTACATGTGTAATATAATAGGAGAGGCATAAGAATACTTATGAAGTGAGTTATAAGGATCTGACACATTAGTTAAATGACTAACACAAATGTGTGTTAGTGTTAATGGATACATGCATGCTTGGTGTCAAGTGCAATCATAAGGTTTCAGAAATGAGTCACAAACTTAACCATCCAATCAAATATCCTGGAATTTGTATACAGATGTCGTATCACACTCAAAGTGTGGGTGTGATGATGTGTACTGTAGTGGAAGAATGTTGCAATGCGGCGAATGTGTCAATTTGTGTTCATGTTAATGTTTATCCCATTTCCTAAAACATGATATTGCGTTTTATTTCTAATTTTGCATAAAATGTGACATTAAAAAAATAATATCATTCGCATTAACAAGTCATTCCTCAAATCTGATCCATCTTAAAAGAAGGGAAACTTTGCTTGGTCATCAGCGATAATCATTAAATGTTTTCGTATAAATAAATCATTAAAGTTTGTGATTGCTTCTAGATTTCAAAGCTGGATTTTGATAAATTTATGAAATTAATACATAAAAAAGAGAGAAAAGGAAAGAACAAATTTAATGAAAAAGTAAAATACGTACTTATCCATACACAAGGCCCTACACATACAATTTGTACTACAAACGTATGCACATTCATACAGTTCATATGCACATACCTGTACATACATACAATGTACATACACACACATGTACACAATACAACATGCACATACATACACATAACACACATGCACATACACACATACACATACACCTCACACACACACATATACACACACACATACATACACACCCACAGACACACTCATACATGCATATATTTAGCATAACATCTACAGCCATAGGCCTACATGGTACTAGACCTATCTGTGAGAATCTATTTTAAAACAGCCAGTCAAAGTAATTACATAATATCATTCAATTTGCTATTTTTGGTCAAGTTGTTTCTTGTAGGCCAAGTTCAATGGTGTGAAGCTATGATGTAGCCTACATGTACCGCTGTAATACACACTGTCATATGGAAGGAATGTGAGTCCTCCATCCTGGACACGTTAGCCTAGACTGTGTGGATCTAGAAGGTCCAGGGGTGGACTTGTGGAGAGAAGGGAACCCAAGGGCAAATGAACATGTACACAAGTACATTAAAGGTTAGTGACATGATTGAGAACACTTGAAAATGCCTCAAGAACCAATGAGTTGAAATATATACCAACTATTACACCAGCTGGAGTGATCCCCAGCTGCAAGGATTTGTTTCCAATTTGTTACTAAGGAGAATCAAGCATAACATTCTAGTATTTAGATTTTATTGGGGCACAATAAAAATAGGACCCATAGAGAGCCACACAATTGGTTTGCCTGCCACGAAGAGTTGACATTATTTATTTTAGAAGAGTTAATGTTTGACTACAAGATTTTCAACAGGTGAATCCTTGCATAGTTTACTTGATTCTAGAGTAATTAATTCAGCCCAAATGAGGACTACCCCAATCATATCAATTTACCTCAAGTGCCCACCAGAAACGTGAGTCTGCACGCATCGTGCTGAAGCATGAATATTGTGTGTTGTTCCTGCACAGACATACTCTTGAGAAAAATGTAATATAACTTTAAAGCAAAAATATGAATTTGAATGAAAATTCAGAGAGCGGTATCTTTTATTTTTGCAAAAATTTGAATTTGTAATTTCCATAGGGTAATTATTTGGTGAACATCACAAAACCAGCGTCTATCAATAAGTTTTGGGCTAATTTAATCCTCACAAAGTTCATTCATCTTTTCGATGAATCTGAGTTTTGTCTAGTACCCTATTATAACAAATTACTTTCAGTACATTCATAAGCACCCCCTAAATACATCCAGAAGTAAGCAATAACCTGCAAACCTGTCATGCATGATATTTTCAGAATATATCCTTTTCCTTTCAGGATATATCCATGAAGCATCTTCTCCCAACCTAGTCTGGCTTCCAGACATTTAAATTAACTCATCCTACATTGATAAGGAAAGTACATCTTCAGGCAACTGCTCTTGAATAAGACTAAGTGTCTTGAATGTCGGCCCTACTTTTACTGACAAGAGGGAGTGTCCTCTGGAGTAGAGAATAGTCGGAGAGTGAGTGTACTTCTGGAGGTAGACCAAGTTGCACGGTCTGGAACCAAGACTACAGATACAGGAGATACAGGAGCCCCAATCAAGAGATACTTGATGATCACTTGACCCCCGGTGACCCCCGAGTACAGGGGGCTACCATCTCCTCCAGCCCGGTTGATATCTGCGACAGGCCCCATGCCACAATCGCAATTTCGCGTTCACCATCTCCCCACCTAGCTTCTCAGGCCGCGGCGCTCGGTATTCAGGGACGTAACTCGCTGCCTGTTTGCCACACAGCATGGTGTAATTATATAATTCTGGGAGGTTCAAGGTTATGCTACAAGATAACAACACCCATCATTTCTCTATAACTGGACTAAGGTATAGTTGTATAGTGCTCTAAATACAGAGTTTCTTTCTTTTGTTGCATTACCCCAACCCACCTCTCAAAAACACAGAAAGAGGAAATCAGGAAGAGTAACGTCAGTTATCCACACCCACACTCAAATATAATTTCATGCATTTTTTTTGGCTTATACAGCAGATTTTGAAATCAAAATGAGAGACAATCATTGCTACTTCAAACATTCTTAAAGCTCAGTGACATGACTGGAGAATAAAAATGCCTTTAGACCCAAACTGGTGAAAGATAAACCAAATGTACACCAGCTGGAGTGGATCTCCTGGCTGTAAAGGATTTGTCTTGAGTTTGTTTAATTAAGAAGAATCAGCCATGAACATGCCAGCAGTTTAATTTTATCGGTCATAGAAGGCTACATAACAAAATTTGTCTGTTTCTAAGGCATAATGATGGACATTATTTTTAAAATGAGTCAACTTTTGAACTACAATTTTCACAGTAGAATCCCTCCATAGTTCACTTTGATTCTAGAATGGTTGCTACCCTCCACGTGAGAACTACCCCCATCATGTCATTTACCTTTGAATTGCTTATATGCCCACACAATGTGGATGATTCGACCAGTTTTTCTATTTTAGTATTTACTGTCTTTATCTAATTTAATTTTATTGGAAATAATTAATTTCACTTTAACATATATTCACCATACACCTCCAGGTCTATAACTTGTTCTTAGTATCTAATGGAATAATATGTACAATGCATGACATTTGTGAGATCATTATACATTTGTGCCACACACACACACAAAAAGGTCGCTCATAGTGAATGTCTCATGTTGTCAATTATAATCTCTGAATTTTTCAAAAAAATTACATTTCAGCTTATTTGTTTATTTCTTCTCAAATTTCAACTAGACTGTTATCCTGCTTTTTATACTTTAATCCATGTATATTTTGTCATCAGATCAAAATTCCCCTTCATAAGTTTTACCGTGCCAAAATCATAAACATCTCACATAATACATATGATACACACAATGTCACAGAGCTTCACAATAAGAGTTGATGATCACCCACTACCCAGATATGAATGGGTTAATAACCCCAAACATCAGTGCCAAAGTTCCACAATCTCAAAATACTGTGATTTCAACCTATTTGCAACTTGTGGTAAGCCAATTTGAAAACATATTTGCAATCCTGTAAAGTAAATTCCATTTAATTCAGTAATGTGATATTTGCTCTTTCATCAGCAACATATTTTGGTCCCCGCCATGTTTTCATGAAACAACATTCCAAAAAACAGTAGCCTGTTCCCAGACGTGTAGTTAAACTATCGCAAACAACGACTAAAACATTCATCACATACGGTTATTTATTAACAGAACATTTCTTGCACATATTCATCACATTGGTTATTTATTAACAGAACATTTTTTTTTTTTCGGCATTTACTCAGGTTTCCAGCAACACTTGACACCATGGACAAACTACATCGTAGTTCAAGTGTGTGTTTTGTTCTCAGTTCTAGACCCCATTTACACCTATGTGCCTGGCCCTGGAGCAGCTCATGATCAGTTCCATAAAGCCACAGTCAGACAAGCTACTGACTTGAAAATTAAAAGGTACAGTACTAAAATTGTAGTTCATGCATGTACAACTTTCTATGAATTAGACTTGCATTGAAAGACCATTCATTTTGTAAACATTTGTGCAAAGATTCAAACATTTGACGATCTACACTCCGCAGCTGAGCAAGCGCAATTTTGGCTGGTGAGAAATACATGAATTTGAATGTAAACAGTCTTCACCGATTCAATGCAGAATTCAAGGGAAATTATGGGATTAAAAACAGTCCTTATTTGGGGGATAAAACTACTCTAGTATCAAATATATGCACATCATTCAAAGTTTCTGCTGTGAAAATTTCATGGTCAAAATGTTTACTACGTTTTAAACAATTAAATTCAGTTTTTGCTGTGTACATTTTAATTTTTCTGTACAGGCCAATGTAGGGATTAATATTAGTCAGGTATATTCACACATTCAGGAGATACATCCACTAAGTGTATACATTGGTATATATTTCAACTTAATTATTCTTTGAGATTTTTGGCCTACGCCGCAATCTGTTACTCTAGGGAAAAATTAAAGATTTTCTTTCGGGGTCTAATTTTTCTTTTCCCCTTGTCAGTGATTCCTTCTCTTCAGATCATATCTTTTGTATTAACCCTATGGCAATTTACGGGGTTCTTTTAATATACTAATTTCGGGCGGCTCTTTTGCCATTTGCGAGGCAGAATCGCGCGTGAGACCCCGTGTCTTTTTTCGCCTGCATGTTACTGTCCTTTAATACATATAACATGTACACCATTTTCTAGGTCAGTGTGAATTTAAAAAGGGGTTGCCTATCTAGGCAACACTGGGGCACAATCGAGGCGGTTTCTATGTGATGGGGTTTTCAACAAAAGCCAAATCCAGCATCTTTAACATTAGGCTCCTTAATTGCGTAGTTCCGGATTTCTCTCCAGTAATAGCCAATTGGCCGTTTAATGTTTTGGTTGCTAGGCGACCAAATATCTACCCGTCACTGTCCTAAATAATAGCCTGAATAAGGACAATAAAATCCAGACATACGCGTCCAAAGTACACTCTCCCTCACAAATCGAAACTGGCTACACAAACACATTTACTTTTAATGCACGATAAAGTTCTCAAAGTCTCTAACAAAGTTATTGATAATATTTGTGTTTGTAATACAGGTTATTCACCACATTCAACTTCACATAAGAAGCATGCAGTGCTCGTAATGACTGAGTAAAATCTGTGAATAAACTTGTATTACAAACACAATGTATCAATAAACTTTGTTTAGAGACTTTGAGAAACATTTATCGTGCCATTAAAAGACAAATGTGTTTGGTGTAGCCCAGTTTCATTTGAGGAGTGTACTTTGGACCAGTATGTCTGGATTTTGTGCCTTATTCAGACTATTTATTTTAGCGACAGTTGACCTGGTACGGATTTGGTCCCTAGCTAACCCAAAAACATTAAACGGCCAATTGCCTTACTGGAAGGAAGAAATCGGAACTAGACAACATTAGGAGCCTAAGTTAAGATTGTGATTCTTGGCTTTGTTAGAAAACCCCATCCACATCAGAGACCCTGATTGCTCCCAGTTTGTTGCCCTAATAGTCAACCCCTTTTAATTCACACTGACTAGAAATCGGATGCTACATGTTATACTGTATTAAGGACATAACATCAGAAAAAAGACACGGGGGCTCAGCGCGATTCATTGCCCTCGAAATGCAAAAGAGCCCCGAAATTAGTATAAAGAACTCCCCCGTAAATTCCAGAGGGTTCAATACAAAAAGAATGATCTGAAGAGCACTGACACAGAAAAGTAGCCCCTGAAAAGAAAATTCAATTTTTCCTAAGAAAACAGTATTGGGGATACGCCAAAAAAAATACCTCAAAGAATTAATTTTAGTTGAAATATATACAATGTAACATTAGTGAGGTATCTCCAAGCTGCGAGTGGAATATACCTGAATTAAATTAATGCCCTACACAAATTGCTGTCACAGCCAATAATACTGAATTTAATATAAGATTTAAAACATAGTAAACATATTGACCATGAAAATTTTCACAGCAGAACTTTGAAATGATTATGCTATATATTGATACAAATAGAAGAGTTTATCCCCCCAAATAAGGACTGTTTTTAATCCATTAATTATCCTTGAATTTCTGCATTGAATCGTGAAGACCTCGTTTACATTCAAATTCCCAGTATTTCTGCACCGCCAAAAATTGCGCTTAGTCTCAGCTGCAGAGTAGATCGCTCAAATTGTTTGAAACTTCTGCACAATTTGTTTACAAAATGAAATTGGTCTTTACAATGCAAGTCTAATTCATAGAAAGTGGTACAGCATGACTACAATTTTAGTACATGTACCTTTTAATTGTTCAAGTCAGTAGCCTTGTCTGACTGATGCTGGGCTTTATGTGGAACTGATCATGAGCTGCTTCCAGGCGCCAGCACATAGGTGGTAAAAATGGGGTCTAGAACTGAGACAAACACACCAGCATGAACTACTGTGTAGTTCATGTCCATGGTGTCAAGTGGTTGCGGAAACCCTGAGTAAATGTGAAAAAAAAAAGATAGTTCTGTTCAGATAATAACCAATGGATGGAATATGTCGCAAGAAATGTTCTGTTAATAAATAACCCGATGTGATGAATGTTTTAGTGTTGATTTGCGATTAGATTTTTAACTACACGTCTGGGAGACAGGCTCACTAGTTTTGTGTGAAAGTTGATACTGAAACACATGCGGGGACAAAATGATGTTGCCTGATGAAAGAGCAAATATCACATTTACTTGGAATTAAATGGAATTTACTTTACAGGATTGCCAAATATGTTTCAAATTGGCTTACCACAAGTTGCAAAATAGGGGTGAAATCACAGTTTTTGAGATTGCTGGGAACCTTTTGGGCACTGGATGTTTGGGTCTATTAACCCATTATATCTGTAGTTAGTCGGTGATCATCATACTCTTATTGTGACGACAGCTCTGTGGACATTGTGTGTATCATATGTAATTATGTGAAGACCATGTTTTATGATTTTTGGCACCGGATAAGAACAATGAAGGGAATTTTGATCTGATGGACAAACATATAACATGGAATTAAGAGTTATTGAAAAAGCAGGCATAACAGACTATGAAATTTGAGAAGAAATAAACAAATAAGACATGAAATGTATTTTTGAGAAAAATAATTCCAGAGATTATAATTGACAACATGAGACAGTTTCACTTCATGCAGCGATCCGTTGGTGCTCTGGGTGTGTGTGCCACAAAATGATATAATGAGTCTCACAAATGTCTGCATTCTGTACTAATATTATTCCATTCAGATACTAAGCAACAAATGTTATTAGACCTGAGGATGTATTGTGTTGAATATATGTTAAAGCTGAAATTAAATTATTCAATAAATTAAATTTAGATAAAAGACAGTAAATACTCAGAAATAGAAAAAAACTGGTCAGGAATCACTGCCACGATTGTGATGGGCATAATAGCAATTCAAAGGTAAATGACATTGATGGGGGTAGTTCCTCAACGTGGGGTAGCAACCATTCTAGCAAAAAAAAAATTTTTGTTAACAAGAAAAAGAAAAACAAAGAACAATCAACGCTGAACTATGAGCGGGATTCTACTTGCTGAAAATTTTTGTGTTCAAAAAGTTGATCATTTAAAAATAATGTTCCATCATTATGCCTTGAAACAGACAAATTTGTAGCTGATAGCCTTCGTAATGACGGATAAGATTAAACTTGCTGGCTGTTCATGGCTGAGTCTTCTTAATTAAACAAAACTCAAGACAAATCCTTACAGCCAGACGAGATCCCACTCCAGCTGTGTACATTTGGTTTATCTTTCAAAACCAGTTTGGTGATCTAAAGGGCATTTTTATTTCTCCTAGGCATGCACTGAGCTGTAAGAATAGTGTTGAAAAGTAGCAATTATATGTCTCTCGATTTTGATCTTCAAAATCTGCCTGGCTAAAAGCAAAATAAAATGCATGAATGTATATATTGGAGTGTGGTGTGGATAAACTGACGGTTCTCTTCCTGATATTCCTCTTTCTGTGTTTTCTGGAGGTGGGTTGGAGGTAATTGCAACAAAAGAAGAAGCTCTTGTATTTAGAGCACTTACCAACATATACCTTAGTCCCAGTATAGAGAAATGATGGTGTTAGTTACTTGTTAGCCATAACCTTGAACCTCCCAGACATTATTATATTACCACCATGCTGTGTGGCAACAGGCAGCGAGTTAACGTCCCTGATAAACGAGTCCGCGGGGGTCCCCCATGAGAAGCTACAGGTGGCGAAGATGGCTGAAACCTTCGAAATTGCCGATTGTGACAGGCCGGGCCTGTCGCCCAAAGATATCACGGGCGCTGGAGAATGATGGTAGCCCCTGTACTCGGGGTCACCGTGGCGTCAGTGATCATCAAGATCTCTTGATTGGCTCCGTGTATCTCCTTATCTGTAGTTTTCCAGCACCGTGCAACTTTGTCTACCTCCAGAAGTCACACTCCACTCTCGACTATTTACCTCCAGAGGACACTCCCTCCTGTCAGTATAAAAGTAGGCCGACATCAGAGACGTTTACTAGTCTTTATCAGAGCAGTGCCTAATAATATTTCCTTATCAATGTAGATGATTAATTAATGTCTGGAATGCAGACTAGGTTTGGGAGAAGCATGTCATGGTATATCCTGAAAAAGGAAAAGGATAGTATCTCTGAAATATCATGCATGACAGGTTTGAGTTATCTGGCATACTTCTGGAATTATTTTCGGGCGGGTGTTCCTATGAATACTTGAAAAAGAATTTGTTAGTTAGATAGGGTACTAGACAAAAACTCAGATCATCGAAAGAATGAATGAACTTTGGTGAGGAATTAACAATTAGCCCAAAACTTATTTGATAGACGCTGTCGTTTTGTGAATGTTCACCAAATAATTACCATGAAATTACAAAATTCAAATTTTTTGCAAAATAAAAGATAACCCCCTCTGAAGTTTTCATTCAATATTAATATTTTGCTTTAAGTTATATTACATTTTCTCAAGAGTATGTTGTGCAGGGAACCATACACCACAAATATCATGTTCCAAGCAGTCATGCGTGCAGACTACGTTCTGGTGGGCACTTGAAGGTAAATGATAATGATTGGAGGTTGGGATAGTCCTCATTTGGGGGCTGAATTAATTACTCTAGAATCAAGTAAGCACTATCGCAAGGATTCACCTCGTGAAAATCTTGTAGTCAAACATTAACTCATTCTAAATAACTAATGTCAACAATCCCTTGCCGCTGGCAGTGGCAAACAATTGGTGTGGCTCTCTAGGGGTCTAATTTTTATTGTGCCCAATAAAATTAAATACTAGAATGTTCTGCTTGATTCTCCTTAAGTAAACACAATGGAAACGAATCCTTGCACGCTGGGAGATCACTTCCAGCTGGTGTATTGTTGGTATATATTTTCCAACTCATTTGGTCTTGAGGCATTTCAAGTGTTCTTCAATCATGTCACTAAGCTTTAATGTACTTGTGTACATGTTCATTTGCCCCTTGGGGTTCCCCATTCTCAGCAAGTCCACCCCTGGACCTTCTTAGATCCACCAAGTTTAGGCTAACGTGTCCAGGGAGGAGGAACTCACATTCCTTCCATATCGACAGTGTGTATACAGGCGCTACATGTAGGTTACATCATAGCTTCACACCATGATACTTGGCCTACAAGAAAACAACTGACCAAAAAATAGGCAAATTGAATGAATATTATGTAATTACTTTGACTTGGCTGTTTAAATAGATTCTCACCGATAGGTCTAAGCTACCATGTAGGCCTACTGGCTGGTAGATGTTCATGCTAAATATTATGCCATCGTATGACGGTCTGTGGGGTGTTATTCATGTGTGTGTGTATTATGGTGTGTGTGTGAGTGTATGTTACCTGGTGTATGTGCATGTCATTGTGTGTATGTGTATGTATGTGGCATGTTTGTATGTGCTGTCCAGTGTGTGTATGTACATTGTATGGTATGTACAGGTATGTGCATGATGAACTCGTATGAATGTGCATACGTTTGTAAGTACAAATTGTATGATGCTAGCGGCCTGATGTATTGGAATATGTACGTAGTTACTTTTTGCAGTTAATTGCTTCTTCCTTTTCTCTCTGTTTTATGTATTAATTCATAGAATTATCAAATCCAGCTTTGAAAAATCTAGAAGCAAATCACAAACATTAATGATTGTATTATACACGAAACATTTAATGATTATCGCTGATGACCCAAGCCAAAGTTTTCCCTTTCTTTTATAGAATGGACAATGATTGAAGAATGACTTGTTAATGGAATGATATTATTTTTTAATGTCACATTTTTATAGCAAAATTAGAAATAGAAACAGCAATATCATGTTGAGGAATGGGATAAACTATTAACATGACACAATTGAACAGTTCGCCGCAATTGCAACATTTCTTCCACTACCAGTACACATCTCACACCCCACACTATTGAGTGTGATCGAATCTGGTATAACAAATTCCCAGGATATTTGATTAGGGATGGGTATTTTTTGACTCACTTTCTGACACCTATATGATTGCCACTTGGACACAGGAGCATGCATGTATCCATTTCAACACTACACACATTGGTGTTAGTCATTTAACTAATGCTGTCAGATCCTTATAACTCACTTCATAAGTATTCTTATGCCTCTCCTTATTATGTACACATGTACAAGGCCAAATGCGTTTCACTTGGAAGATAGAAACAGCTGAAATAGTTATAGCTGTTTCAAAGTTCTGATGCATAAAATTTAAGATCTGGTCTTTTATTTGAAACTATTTTGTGAGTGCATTCTACAGTTTACTGCTAAAAGTTATGTTCGACTATCAGATGTCATTGCAATGTTTGGAGTTTTTTCGGTGATATTCAATTGGAGTTGTTGGATAGCGCCTAAACAAACTAGCAATGTGTTTTTAAACATCCAAAATTCACTGCAATCTCAATAGAGGACAAACATTGAATCTAAATTAATCATAAAATAACACCCTAAACATACAAACTTTAACACGAGTTGAAGACTAAATTTAATAATCTACACTAAGCTCAAAAGTTTTCGCATGTGGCATTTTCCATGGAAAATCTAGGAATTTGAGTAGTAACATGGAAAAACGACATTCGAACAAAGAATTGTTAACAAATATACCTAAAAAAAAAAAAATAAAAAAAAAAAAAAAAAAAAAAAAAAAAAAAATTTCCCCCAGATAAAATTGGATAAATAATTACTTGAATAAAGCTATAACTAACTTAAGCAAAAAGATGCCTAATAAAAGCCATAAGAAATTATGCTTTAGTCCGTAACGGCTAAATATGTCACCCAAACCTCAAATCAAAATTCGCCCATGGCCTAGTGCTTGATGTTTATTAATGATTTAAAAAACAAAAAAAAAAAACAAAAAAAAAATTCGAATGTTGGGAAATTGCTAATATTACAAACGCCAATGAAAATGGAACTTGACATCTGAGAATGAGAGAAAACTCTGGGATTGGACATGAGGAGAGATTAGTGTGAACATTTTGGCTTTAATATGGGGATTGGGCTAACATTTACCACATGTTAAAAAAAGATTGAGCCACATTGAACGGATGCTACAGTGTCTTTGATGAGTCTAAAAATGAGAAAGCCCTTGATAGAATGTGATTCAAAATGATATTTGTGTGCCTTAAAAAGTGAAATATCTAAGTTGACCAGATTCACTGCCATTTCCTCCATAGACTGTAGCTTTATCTTACCTAGGTTAATAAAATCGCCCGACTTATTGTTCTATTCATGCCCTTAACTGCCATTGCAGTGGGTAACTTTCCAAACTTGTGTAGTCAGGCGGTTATTTGTGTCCAAGGTGAACTGGTACTGTGTAGCACAGATATCAAAGTTGACAATTTTTGTTAATTGTGAAGCCTCCACAATGTTAGCCTACCATAATAACATCTGTACAAACGACAGTAGTAAATCTGTGGAATCTAGCTTGTAGCAGGTGGCGGATTATCACACAACATCCACGGAATGTAAGATGCTAGACTGCCAAATGCTATACCAGCAGGTTTTGTCCTATGAATGCCAAACATTTGTAAACAAAGCTGGGGGTTTGGTTGTGTTCATATAAACTGTCTGTCTTGGTAGGGCCAGATTGCTGAGTTCATTGATGTGTGTAGAGGTCAGAGGGGTAGCAGTTCGATCATTGCAGTCAAGCATGTGGTTACATTTGTGCAGGGTTGGGATTGGGTGAAATCAATTTGTGAAAATGCGATCTTTAATCCCTCGCTGTGTAAATTTTTCAGTCGTAGACGGTCACGAGCTAGTCGGGCAGTGATGACAGCATGCTGCGTAGTATAATACGATCATCAAACAATGGTGTCAAAAAGTGGGCTACAGAAACCCCAAGGACAACATGAGAACACATTTACCACGTTATTTGTGATGTGTGGAGTGTGTTTTCAGCGATTCGCATTGTGATGTATGTGGTTGTTGTGTGTTTCCTAAGTTATGACTGGCTATAGAGATCATTAGCAAACTAACCACTGTTAAAAAAAAATCTGAGGCTACATGAATCCCCATGGCTCCATGTCTTTAAATGGTCTAATAATCCCTATAAATGATATTTAAAATTATTGTAGTGCAAAAAGTGGAAATCGTAGTGAGTCGATTCACCTGTGTCCCTATATTTTCTTCTATACTTACTGTGTACAGCACTACGCTATTTAAAATCGGCCTCTCCCGATTTTAATTGTATATTCATGCCATAAACTTGCCGATTGCAGTGTAACTTTCCAAACTTTTTTTATTCTAGGGTGTTATTTTGATGTATAGAGACATACTATGTATTAGATATCTAAATTGACAATTTTTTAAATGAAGCTCCACATGTAGCATCACTTTAAATGTGCAATTCCTTAACCAATTAGTTAGTAAAAAC
>JZLH01S0616990.1:41805-52339 GCA_001188425.1 Eucidaris tribuloides
TATTCTATAGTTCTTGCCATTTTTTTATTTCAGTGACTGTTAAGCTCAGTATTAGCACCAGTCAAATCTAGTAGGCCTTACAATGTCAAAACATATATTTACAGATGAATTCTGTCAAATTGTTTTGAATACCTAATTTCTCTAATAATGGGCCTGAATTATGTGGATAATTTGTTTAAAAATATGAGAAAGTAAATTCAAAACTGACATAAATACAATTGTAAAATATCATACACATCAGAAGATAGAGTTGCAATTCTCCCTATCGGCATATAGCCTCTCCGAATCTGAACGCATGTGGCGCTCTAATTTTTTTACCTTAATAATCGGGAAATAAACTTCGCGTTTACGCGGTTAACATCGAACGCATAAAGTACTCGGTAAGGATCGTTTTAAAATCTTTCTTATAACCTTGCAATACCTTGCAATTAACAAATAACCAGTCCTTATCTATAAAAGCAACCTATTCCATTTAGGTTCATGACATGGAACCATCGGCCTGTCCTCTCACACACCTGCGCTTCAATTCTGAACGGCGGTGGCGTGGTAGCATTCCTCTGCTCGTGGTTTTCCTGGCGAGAGTTTCGGAGTTCATTCCTTCGTTTAGCGGTTGTAGGAACATTCTCTTTACTAGAAAGTCCTTAATCGCCACACAGACATTCTTCAAAATTGTTCATAAGGTCTATATATGATACTTGGGTCGATGGTATTAATTTATGAATTTGACGGGGTTCGAAATGACGTGTTTGTGTGTTTGACTCTACGATTTTACCGGAACCGGAAATGCACATCCCAAGAGTGATCGATCAGATATCGTATCGGAGGTGATAATCGCTTGATATCGGCTATATGCGATAGGGAGAATTATACTCTCTCCCCAAATATTTTCTGTATCAACAGATTATAAAAATTAAACAACAAAGATGAAGAAATTTGTTGCCACATCTGACGTGACTAAAGAAACCAGAAAGACTAGCATTGGCGAGGGGGAGGGGCAGGGTAAAATCTCAGCAGGGAGGGTGAAAACTTGGGGTGGGGGAGGGGTGAAAACACAAAAATGGCCTATTTTCATGAACTCCCTGATGTCCCATGATTTTCTGTTTTTTTTTGGGGGGGGGGGAGCCACTCCCCTGCCAACCCCATAGTGCTGCCCCCTACATTTGGCTGTCTATGATTCTACTACCACGAAGATATGCATGATGCATTACATGTTAATTACAATGTTTTGAATGTTCCCCTGAGTAGCCCTGCTGATGATAGCTGACTGGGGCATTCCTGTCTGCCCCTGGTGCCCCTTGAATGCCTATTTCATCACCCTATTATCTTGTGATGTGCATGCTGGGGGAAAGATGAAGGTTAGGTGAGGGGTTAATTTGTCTGACATGAACTTGCTGTTGTATGAAATGCAGTCCCCAGGGATCCCGAGAAAGCAGGGCAGAGGAACATTCTTGATAATGGTGATCAACTATAAGAAAGTATGTTAGCCTAATTAATTGAACAATCAAAGATTATATTAACCCGTTGGAGGTGAGAGGGGAGAAATCTCATCATTAGGTCTGTTAGAAATGTATGTTAAAGGTAAATCACATCATGGGGGTAGTCTTCAACTTGAGTAAAACTATTTTATGTATCACGTCAACTATGCAAGGATTCTACTGTGAACAATTTGGTAGTCAGAAGTTGACTCATTTTAAAATAACTTCCATCAGTATACATGTACAGTACCTTGTGACAGTCAAATCTGTTGTATAGCTTTCTATGGAGTTTAATTCTCTCCTGCCTCGAGAGAATTAAACTCCTGGTATGTTCACACTTGATTCTCCTATAAGTAAACAAACTCAAGACAAATCCTTCCAGCCAGAAGATCCACTCTACCTGGTGTATCTTTGGTATATCTTTCAACCAGTTTGGTTCTCAAGGTATTTTTTATTTCTCCCAATCAATGTTACTGCCCGTTAAAGTCTGTGTTTGGATTTGCAAACCAAGCTGTTTTGGAGATTCATAATTTGTATAGTTTTACAAATACAGATGATAAATCATTCGAAACTGGGCCATTGCTCAAATTGTTAGGTTTCAGACACTGGATGTAGCTGTCACCCCGTAATTTTGAATTCAGTATGTAGAGAACCACAGCACAGATTGCTTGACAATCGTCCACCTGCACTGG
The DNA here is from genome assembly GCA_001188425.1 of Eucidaris tribuloides. Taxonomy (NCBI): domain Eukaryota; kingdom Metazoa; phylum Echinodermata; class Echinoidea; order Cidaroida; family Cidaridae; genus Eucidaris; species Eucidaris tribuloides. The sequence goes on from JZLH01S0616990.1 coordinate 43,973, forward strand.
TGTGAACTTTTGACCTTGTAAGCTCTGATCAGCAGGCATTCAACTTTCACGAGATGATACATGAATCGGGTCTGGTAATTGAACTAGTTTTAAGTGTACAGAATTCAAATTCAGTGAGCGATGAGTTGCAATGCAATGTGATGCATTTATGTTTTAATTTTATCTGCGCTTATTTTCAAGAAATCTGACTTTTTAGCTCCAAGGCTTTTGTGAGAGGTGATGTTTTATGTGAATTTGTACAATATTTGGTTGATAAGTTCATACTGCAGAGTACAAATCATGGACACAGTGTTTAAAACAAGACTGAATCATCTTCAACAGGTTAAAGTTTAAATGATGGTGAAGAAGAGGGATCATTTCCCTTGTTGTTTGAAAACAAATGTTTGTGTGGGTGGTTCAGAACAGGGCGGAACCATGAAGTATGTTGCACAACTGTAGATCATGAATGTTTAAAATCTGTGAAATCATCAACAAACTTCTTGAAATTCCTTAGTCATGACCTTGGTGGAACATAGAAGAACATTGTTGTTGGAGTGGGTGTGGTCGATCTGTTGTGCCACCTGGTCTGTACGTGATCCAGTGTGCTGGTCCTCCCTTTGACCTCTTTGATAAAGTCATGAGTTACTGTGATAATGTTGTTGTTGTTGTTCTTCTTCTTCCTTTCTTCTTTTTCTTCTTCTTCTTCTTCTTCTTCTTCTTCTTCTTCTTCTCCTTCTCCTTCTCCTTCTCTTCCTCCTTCTTCTTCTGATGATTCTTCTCCTCCTTCTCCTCCTCCTCCCCCTCCTCGTCCTCCTCGTCTTCCGCCGCCGCCGAACATAGAAGAACATTGTTGTTGGAGTGGGTGTGGTCGATCTGTTGTGCCACCTGGTCTGTACGTGACCCAGTGTGCTGGTCCTCCCTTTGACCTCTTTGATAAAGTCATGAGTTACTGTGATAATGTCGTTGTTGTTGTTCTTCTTCTTCCTTTCTTCTTTTTCTTCTTCTTCTTCTTCTTCTTCTTCTTCTTCTTCTTCTTCTCCTTCTCCTTCTCCTTCTCTTCCTCCTTCTTCTGATGATTCTTCTCCTCCTTCTCCTCCTCCCCTCCCTCGTCCTCCTCCTCGTCTTCCGCCGCCGCCGCCGCCGCCTCCTCCTCCTTCTTCTTCTTCTCTTCTTCTGTTCCTCCTCCTTCTTCTTTTTCTTCTTCACTTCCTTCTCATGCTTCTTCTTTTTCTTCTTCTTTTTCTTCTTCTTCGCATCCTCCTTCCCTCCTCTGCCCGTCTTTCGGTTCTCCTCCTCCTCCTCCTCCTCCTACGCCTCTCCTCCTCCCTTCCTTCTTCTTCTTCTTCTTCTTCTTCTTCTTCTTCTCTTCTTCTCCTTCTCCTTCTTCTTCTTCTTCTTCTTCTTCTTCTTGTCCTTGTTCTTCTTCTCTTCCTCCTCCTCCTCTTTGTTCTTCTCTTCCTCCTCCTCCTCTTTGTTCTTCTTCTCTTCCTCCTCCTCCTCTTTGTTCTTCTTCTCTTCCTCCTCCTCCTCTTTGTTCTTCTTCTCTTCCTCCTCCTCCTCTTTGTTCTTCTTCTCTTCCTCCTCCTCCTTTGTCTATGTTTTCGTCATTGGTGGCTACATGTCTGGGTGCTCATAAGCAGGGTACCATCCCAACTTGATAATACATTATACTTTTCTTGGAAATTGGAGGGCTGATTTGATGCAAGAATAAACTGATTAGATTTTGAAGGTGGCAGGTAATAGGGCCTTGCAAATCATTTCATCTCAGTAAAGGGAGATGGAGCCGTCAAGTAACAAGAATAAGTTAACCCATTGGAGACTAAGTACGAGTTAACTCGTGTTGGCGTCTATGGAAAATGCGTGTTATAGTGAAATTAAATCGTCTCAAACGGGTTGAGATTTTTTGCCATTTTAGAGGAAACTTTTTCCCCGTAAATTCATTTCAGATTATTTGGCCCACAGACATATACTTAAAAAAAAATAGCAACCTGTTGATCAGTGTTTTAATTATTTGAAGAAATACTTGGAACTTTTTTCCTTTAAATTCATTTCAGATTATTTAGCCTGCAAACATACACTTAGAAAAACAACAAGGTGCTAAGTCTCTGGCTCTGCATGAATTATTTAAAAAAATGCTTAGAGGGAATTTTTTCCGTTAAATTCATGTCAGATTGTTTGACCTGCAAACATACACTTAAGAAAACAAGAAGGTGCTAAGTCACTGGTCTCATCTTCCCTGAAGTTCCCATGTAATTCAGGCCCTCATGATACATGTAGATAGTGCAAAGTTGCTCTTTACAAATTGAATGCTTTCATAGGTGACTGTTTATTAGCAGTAACTTATTAGGAGACACAAATACTTTGGCAGTGGTGCTGCATACATAAATTCTTTCAGAGCACTGGTCAGGTATTTATTTTTTGGGTGGATGAGGTGGTGGATGGCTACAAAATGCATACATTACATGATTCGTCTGCAAATACCCACTACAGAAATGTTTGCACAAAGGCATACTGTGACTGATGATACAACACAAACACCATGTAACACCTAATGTGTGATTAGCAAAGAAATAAAGACAAGTTTGATGATAATAGTGAGCAAATGCCTGTTCTTTTCATACTAATGATTTCATATAATTTCAATCTATACTTGTTTCTTTGATCTGTGAAGGACCACTTTTGACCACCGGGAGAGGTATACATGTAGGCCCTATAGTGTTTGTTCATACGGGTGGTCTTCTCATGACTGTGAACATTTTTACATGGTGGTCAACTTGCAAACTTAATTGCTATCAGGACAATTATAGTTACGACTATATCATACATGTACAAGAAAAAAGTCTAAATGGACATCGGGATAAGATCCCAAATTTTAGTGAAGAGCCATTGCCATGTTTCTGGGTGCACTGGATGGATCATGTGGCTGCGACACACTTGTTCACATGTCGTAGAGCATGTATATTCCGATGGAGTTAATGAAATGTCACATGACATCGGGTACCTGGCAAAACGTAGTCTGTGCACATGTGCTGAAACATGCATTTTCGTGTTTTGTTCCTGGCAGAATGAAGTCTTGAAAAAAAATGCACAATAAGTTTAAAGCAAAAATATGAGTTTGAATGAAAAAGCATGAGACGGTTATTCAATACATGTATTCTTTATTAAATATTTAGCAATTGATTTTTTTGTTGTATTTTCCATGGGTAATTATTTTGCGAACATCAGAAAACGGCATCTTGAGACTACATTCTGCTGAGTATCTCCACCTCCCAAATCATGTTTTCGAGGTCAAGCCATTCAGACAAGTAAATCGTGATTGGAGAATCATGATTGGAAAACACCTCTGGAACACAGTTTGAATTTTGTGATCTGATTAGCAAATATGATTCTGGTTTCCTTTCACACCAGTAAAAATACTTGGAGTAACAATCATCAACAATTGTACAATCAACAATCAACAATCAACAATGATTATAATCATGTTTGGCTGTGTGTGAACACAGTCTTTGTGACCAGGGAAATAGTAAGGGCAGGAATGTCAAACATGAATGTATTAACATCAGACAAACACAATTTGAGCGCGGTGTGGATATGGTCTGTGTGAACTGGCATCAGGTCATTGACTGGACCAGGGAAATAGCAGAGGGTAGGATTGTCAAACATGTATGTGTTAACATCAAACAGACACATGGCTATGTTTCATTTGGGATTATTGTGTGTGTGTCTTGCAAAGGACAATAGTGAGCTTTCATTTTACCACCACGGACAAAAACGAGGACAGTGAGCAATCAAGCTAGCCGTTCGTCCGTGGTCTTTCCACAGGCTGTTTTCGCAAATGCAAAACGGAGAACGAACGGCGGTGCGAGACGTCATCAGCCTTCGCACGTGTTGCGATCACTGAACTATTATAGTTCAGTGGTTGCGATTTGCACTGACATCAGCTGTACGGGCACTGATTGGCGGCTGTCCTCAATTCGTCGCGGACGAAAAATTCGCCAAAACCCGTTCTAGATTCTACTACGGACAGTGCGATGCGGGGGTGGCGCATGCGCAGATTGCTCTTGGTATTGGATTACGGTTCTTGAGTCCGTCCGTTGGTAAAACGAAAGCTCACTATTAAGCCATGTGAACACTGTCTGTGTGAAATGACATCAGGTCACTGGCTCAGGGAAATAGTAAGGGCAGGAATGTCAAACATGAATGTGTTAAAGTCAAACAGACACATGGCTATGTTTCATTTGGGATTATTGTATGTGTATCTTGCAAAGGACATTGGGCCATGTGAACACTGTGTGAAATGACATCAGGTCATTGACTGAGGGAAATAGTTAGGGCAGGAATGTCAAACATGAATGTGTTAAAGTCAAACAGACACATGGCTATGTTTCATTTGGGATTATTGTGTGTGTGTCTTGCAAAGGACATTGAGCCATGTGAACAATGTCTGTGTGAAATGACATCAGGTCATTGACTGAGGGAAATAGTAAGGGCAGGAATGTCAAACATGTGCTAACATCAAATAGACATATGGCTATGTTTCATTTGGGATTATTGCGTGTGCTGTCTTGCAAAGGGAATTGAGCATTTTAGAGGACAACTGAAAGCATAATGGTTTTTCTTGAAACACTTTTAAAGATTATGCGCTTGATTTGCACAGCCAAGTGATTTCTCTTCATGTTTGTCTAGATTGTATAAAAGCGTGTTCAAACTTAGGTATTCATACAAATAATAAACCATTTGCACATGTATGTATAGCTTGTTTGCTCAAGTTTTGTGCACACTAGTCTGAGTTCCAGACACTCTCTGTAGCTTTCTCCAGCAGAATTTGAAAGCCTGCACAGAAGAGGCTGCTTGGCACTGGTCTAGCTTTACTTTCGTTGGTTTCTGACCTGGTATGCTTTTGTTTATCAGCAAGTATTCAGTTTTCATTAGATGATACACTAATCGTGTCTGGAAGCCAGACTGGTGTAGTGGTCATGTAACATTTAAGTTCAGAAAAATCTTGTAGAAGGTTAATTCTGTTTTGAACTTCAACGGCACCTTTGTTTTTATTAAAACTGACTGTAAAGCCACAAAGCTTTCTAAGAGGTGAAGATTTATTAACAATATGAATAATCAATTTTTGTTAATTTGGTCGAGATTTACTGTTTAAATTTTATTTGGGTAGCAGCAAGTTAACTGTATATGAAGTAGAGCTAATTGTTGTGCATACACTGTCCTCCTATAGACCTTTTAACACTGCCACAGTAACACCCACCATTACTTGAAGGGGGGGGGGGGGCAGTCAAAGATAATGCCGTACACATGCGTGACGCCAAAACCACGTTTAAAGGGGTGTTTTTTCAGTTTTAGATGCGGGCGCGCGTGCATGCATTAAAGGGTATCAAAAACACCAATTTTCAACAAAAAGGGTGGTTTTGAAAGACTGGTCAAACATATTTAGGATAAGTGTTGTTTTTTCCTCCCAAGCTTTTTTTGAAAGACCGGTCAAATGTATTTAGGGTATGTTTTTTTTCCCAAGATTTTTCCTCAATCGTTTCTGGAAAGTGTTATCCCCGGTTACGAAAGCGATGTATACAACCCTTTGGGAAACAACCGCAGGAAAACGGATCGTGAAATTCGTCACGTCTCTGTCCATGTGCACGGCTTCAGTGTGTACAGTCTATGGCATGGACAAAACTTGTTTAGGGGTCATATTCTGGCAATAACTTGTTTAGGGGCCAAAATGTGCAAATGAAGCATGCGGAAAACTTGTTTAGGGGGTTATTTTGCACACAGAGAAAAACTTGTTTAGGGGGTGTCTGGAAATAATTTGGTCATGCATGTGTACAGCGCTATGTTTGACTGCCCCCCTCCCCCCGTTGGGGGGGGGGGCATCTACAACCATATAAAAAAGAGCCGTGCAGCATTCTCCCATCACATTAGGAATGGATAAATGACATGTAGCTTTTATTCAACACTCTTGGAGCCCCCCAGCTATAACAGTTTTGATATGGAATTGGTAAAGGTGGGTGCTTTAAATATTTGTTTGAATGAAATTCCCAAATGAGTGCTAATGTAGTTTGCCATTTAGGATGAAAGTTGTGTATAATTATTAGCCAAAAATCCCTATGGGTACAATTTCCTAGATAATTGCCCACACACACATTAATTTACGATGATAATGCACAACTAATAGATTTGTATTCTCAGTAATTGCACACGATGGAAAAAAGTACCAAATGTGCTTAGAGGGTATGAATTGAGCTTTATAGACCATTTACCTTTACAAGCTTGCCTAACAATTTAGCTTGCACAGATTTAAACGATATGCATGGACCAAGTAGGTCCGTGAATGTACTTTTAACAAAGGGCTCATGAACTTAAAAGGTTAAGCTGTTTTCTATCACACTTCCCATAAAGATGGGTACAGTCCTGTTCAAATTTGCTTTCTGTGGAGTGTAGCTGTGCAATGACTTTTAGATGGTAAAAGCAGACCATCTTAGATCAGTGTTTCATTCAAATTCAATTGAATTCACACTTAATAACCCACAGGTAAATTCATCTTTTTCTTCCCAGTATCAAAGGTGAACCTGCTATTTTTTTTAAAAATGTATTGACATATTTTTTTTTACATTTTGTGCAGCTATTCATGCTTAAAAATGTGATAGGAACTCTTTGAGTAGTTTCCACTCAGAATCAACATATTAACTTGTAGCTGGTAGATATAATCTTCTTCTTTGATGTACTGTTCACGTATGCATTGAATTCACTTGAATTCTCACCCAATAACCTCCAGGTTATTCTTTTTGTTCCCACTATCAAAGGTGAATCTGCTGGTTTGTTATCATTTATTTTATTATTATCATTTTTTTTTCTACATGTTGTACGGCCATTCATGCTAGAAAATTTTTGAGAGGAACTCTTTGAGTAACTTCCACGTACATGTAGTTTCATATCAAAACACTGAATTATAGCTCATAGATGTCATTTTCTTCTTTGGTGTACTTCACACATGCATTGCCTGAAGAGAACTCCAGTGCTGTGATTACCTTTTGAATTTAACTGAATTTAAGTAAATAAAATTTGTAGCCTGTAGGTATATCTTCGAAGTTACAGATAAGAAAATGTTGTTGCTCCCATTCAAAGAGGATATTGGATTTTCTTTCCATCGCCGATCTGCTTTGTTCAGCATGTAATCTAGCTTTTGGGGTTGTGCCGCGTGTATCAAAGCAAAGTTTGGGCGTGGGGTTTGGACTATAGTTGGTGACATTAATCAAATTTTATAGCCGTTTCTCATATTTGATGATGTGCTTTTTGACTTTTTGTTGAAAATTTCCAGTTGTAGAATTTTAAATATGAGATTAGGGCATTGAAAAAGCGAATATAATTTTGTCAGATATTTGCAGAATTATGATTTATTTGATTTAATATTTGTGACTGTTTGTTGGGCAATCGTTAAATTGGTCATAAAAAGCATTGCCTATGTTGACCTTGAGACGGCAGCGGGATATGGATGTATTGAATAATTGAAATATATACAGTGTGTCCAAAAACAATGTCGGGGCAATCGGGAGAAAAAATAATATTTTAGGTATGTAATTTTGCTCAAAAGGTAATGTGTATTTGGTATCATATTAAAGCAGAATAAAATTTTGCTGATACACTTAGTCCGCATTCATTTGCTTTCATGAAAAATCAAAGTTATGAATTACTTTGTGGGCATTGTCAGTCCAAATTCACGTTTTCCGGGGACACTTTCATAGGCGGGCGTACGCAGGGGGGGGGTGTATTGGGGTGTTCAAACAACGGGCCCCCTTTTGCCGCGAGGGGGGGTGTTAAACACCCGGCTAAACACGGGCCCCCTTTTTAGTGCGCCGAAATCACCGCCCCCTTCTTTTCGCAACGATATGTCACCGCGCTCGGGTCGCCCTTTTTCTTAAAAAGTGGGGTGTCTGAATGAGAAATAAATGATTTTGTTAGTAGTTTTGAAGGAAAAAAAATTTGATAAGGCACGCCCTGACCTCCGGTGATTGAGTTTTTCGTTACTGGCAGGATGGAGGAAAAAATTAGGACGGTTGGATTTGTGAAAAAAATTTGCGTACATTACGCGCCCCCCCCACTATTGGTGTTTTTGGCGATGGCTGACGTCGACCAGTGGAAAAAATTTTGAAGCCTTGATTTGGGGGAAAAAATGTTCTGCCCGCCCCCCCCGCCCCCGCCACTAATTGGTGTTTTCGGCTGACTGGGCGTGAGCCTGGAAAAATTTTGAGCCTTGGATTTGGGGAAAAAAATGTATCATTCGGGGTCGCCCCCCCATTCCCCCCCCACTATTTGATGTTTTCAGGGAGCTGCGTAACCATGGAAAAATTGTGAACCCTGTTGGATTTGGGGAAAAAAATGTTCTCG
>JZLH01S0616994.1:6361-27246 GCA_001188425.1 Eucidaris tribuloides
GAAGGAGGAGAAGAAGAAGGAAGGAGATGGAGGAGGAGAAGAGAAGGAAGAACAGGAGGATCATGAGGAGGAGGAGAAGGTAGAGGAGGAAGGAGGGGGAGGAGTGTGATTGAATGAGAAAGGAGGAAGAGGAACAGTAACAGTGGTGGTGGCAATGTTTATCTCGGTCTTCCCCAGAAAAACTAGTCACCACTTTTCAAAACTGACAGCAGTAGTCAACAAACTCTTGATCAGTTGGGGATAATATAGCCCAATTTACAAGCTGGTTTTATCCTAAAAGTTTCTATCAACCTATATCACTTGAAAACATTGAATGGGAATGAGGGACACCAATTTGACAATCCATATTTTCCCCTCTAGTCTCATTAACCCAAATCTACATGTATCCCTGAAACCCAATGTAACATCTTTAATCTCCCTTTCACTGAATTCCAAATATTTGTGGATACCTATGTCAATTCCCAACTCTTGCTGCTTTGGTTGTTTGACAACGGCTGTTACCATAGTGCCACTCTCGCTGCTCGCCTCTGAATAAACATGGGGCTGTGTGTATTGGTGCTACAATCTTCGATAAATGTTGGCCGACCTGATTGTATCTGATGGTTTTCTACATTGATACGTTTCCCGGGGAGAATGAAATTGTGTGTGGAGAAGAAGATTGAAGCCACAGGTTTTAACTCGTCGTGTCATCACCATGTAGGGTTGGGGATTAGATATCCAGACACTTGAAGAACACAATTTTACATTGTTGAGCTTCAATTTAAAAGAATGGTCACACTGAGCTACATAATAGTGTTTACCTTAAAGGTTAGTGACATGATTGGGAACACTTGAAAATGCCTCAAGAACCAAATGAGTTGAAATACATACCAACTATACACTAGCAAGAGTGGATCTCCCACCTGGGAGGATTTGTCTGTAATTTGTTTACATAAGGAGAATCAATCATGAACATAGGAGTATCTTACATGTAAGTTTATCCGGGGACGATAAAAATAAGCCCCACAGAGAGCCACACAGCAGGTTTCCGTGCTACGAGTGATATTGACATTGTTTATTTTAGAATGAGTCAACGTTTTGACTACAAGATTTTCACAGGAGAATCCTTGCATAGTTTACTTGATTCTAGAGTAGTTTCAGCCCAAGTTGAGGACTACCCCCAATTATGTCATTTACCTTTAACAGACAAGAATTTCGACTGCATGAGGTAGTGACCTTGTCTAGAAGTGAGGGAAATATCCTTAGTCTGGAAGGAAACAAAACTGGACTTGTTTGAAGGTCTGAATCTGACTGAGAAAGACGACAAAAATGTGCTAATATAATTGTCTGTAGCAGTCGACCATGCTGATTTGAAGAGTTGAAAATAGACATCAGTTGGGTTATTTTTGCCTGAATTGAGGTCACAATACTGTGGTCAAAGAAGCATTCAACTGGTTGGATATGATTCAATTTCAATATAACACCTCCATAGACCCCACCATAAGATATTTTATTCCCAGTCTCCAACAGGTTAAACTCCCAGGGCATGTTCACATCTAAAGTAGATAATGTCAATACAATTTTTTTTGTGGGCACAAACAATGGTCCTTGTCAATGTACTAAGTCTATGGTGTTAATAGCCTTTTTCAATTCTTTCATGAAGGAATTTAATGTACTGCAATCAGGATTAAATGATACAAATATTACATTTCCCCCTTTTGGACTGGCAAATCCCTTTTTTTACAGGGCTTCATTTTTTGACCTTATCAAAGACACTTGGAGCATGGAGGATTATGTAGCTCTCATTTTTTTAAACTGTGGTCAGTGTGACCCTATGGCTTTAAGCTTTTGGTTATAAACACAACAAAAAAAGTAACTACCCCCTTTTTCAACATACCATAACTTTTTAACGAAACAAGTTTGTGCAAAATAATTTGGCAAGAGTGTTCCTACACTCATTGACTAACTTCTGTGTAAAAATGTGATTAATTTGTCAGGTCATGCATGAGTGATCATGCATCAAAGGTGAAAATGCCACTTTTCAAAAGTCACATGAGTCATTTCCTATGCCTAAATAATGGTAAATAATGGCATTTTTTGCTTTATTTATAAAGTGTGCTCACTCAACCATGACATGATTACAACAACCTCTTATGTTTGTAAAACATGTAAAGATACATTTTCCTGAAAAATATTAGATTTCAATTCTTGCAATAAACTTAATGGATTTTAAATTTCAAAATTGAGTAAGGGTGGAAATTTTTAAATTGAGCTCATTGAAGCGTAAAATATGCCAAAAGTGCCAAAGGAGGTATAAGGGGATCAAACGATAGATGATTAACATAAATAGCGATTAATCATTAACTAGCAACAGAATTTGTCAAAATCCTGCATCAAAAATCCCCAAAAATGACCCTTGTGACATTTGAAAAGTGACATTTTTGCTTTTAATATGTGTTCACTCTTGCATGACTTGACGGATCAACCACATTTTCACACATAATTTAGTCAATTAGTGCAGAAACAACCTTGCTAAATAATCTTGCTCACAGCCGTTCTTTTATAAAGTTATGGTATTTTGAAAAAGGGGGTAGTTACTTTTTTTGTTGTGTTTATATTACAGAAAACTTTAAAAAAAACTATAAATTATGGAGTTTCACAAAAAACATGAGTCTTTTATTTCTAAAGGTGAATTACAACATTTCTTAACATTAAAAACTCTGAAATATCATCACCATGATGCTTCTTTTGTTGAGATGACTTTTCGGAATGATATTTTCTTGGAGCAAATTCCTGACACAGTAGGTCCCAAGTTACAACAAACATTTCATGACATCGCTCATTCATGTTGTCAAGACCATATTCCTCTGATAAAATGTTATTTTATCAAATGAATAAGGTGTCATGACTTTCCAAGAAATTTATTAGCTAAAAAGCCTGGATTTTAAGCTTTCTGCTGCTGAAAGCAGCCAAATTCCACCGCTGCAATCTGGCCAGAGCTTGTCGATGATAGACCAGGGGAGAACTGCAGAGCAGGGAACTCGGGGGCTAAGTTGTATACAACTTGTCCAAAAAAAAAAATTGTGCAAATGAAAAGCACCCTCTTTGGCAATTAGGAAAGACTTGTGAAATGATGTTTACATCAATCTCAAGGGCACAGTCTCAGCTTTCGAATACCATATGTTTTGTTCAATTTGCTTGTTTTAATCTTGAGAAATGTTTCAGTTAACAACAAAAGGGTAAAATCAAAATTGTGCCACTTTAAAGGTATTGGCTAACATTTACCACAGTTAAAAAAATCCGAGCCGCATGATTCCCCATGCTACCAGTGTCTTTGATGAGGTCTTAAAATGAAGCCCTGAAAAAATTGTATTTCAAAATGATTATTTAGTGCTTTAAAAAAGTGAAAATCGTAAGTTGACCAGATTCACTTGCCCATTTCCTCCCATAGACTTACTGTGTGTACACCTAGGTTAATAAAACTCGCCCTGAGTTTTATTGTTTATTCATGTATAACTTGCCATTGGCAGTGTAACTTTCCAAACTTTTGTATTCTAGGGTGTTTATTTGTCCATTTAAACACTGCTATGTAGCTCAGATATCAAAGTTTGACAATGTTTTAAATTGAAGCTCCACAATATTAGCCTTTCACTTTAAGTACATGTATATAGTCAATGACAGCATCAGGCCCTCTTTCTAGCTCAATCGTGATATCACCCTTTCATGGTTAAGTAAACATATCTCAGGATTAAAACAAGCAAACTGAACATAACAAACGGCATTTGATAGCTAAGACGATGCCCTTGATGTTGATGTAAGCTTCATGTCACAACAGTATTTCTAATTGCCAAAGGGGACACTTTTTTTCTTGCACAATTTTTTTTGAGACACACTGTATTTTAAGGAACAAGCTAGCACTTCTGCCTCGTGGGCCCCTGACACCGTGATTACGTTGTCACGAGTGATCAGGTAGGGCTCCGATCATCGCGGGTCGTAAGGTGCTGGGATCAGGGGAGCAGATTGAGATGGCTCGGAGGAATTTGAAATTAGAACCTTCGGACTTGTTGAGCTTTTAGCAGTGATGAGAAAACGTGATACGTCTCTATGTGATTGTTCGTAAAGAGGTATGCTTTTAGCTGTATGCCAGTAACCATGTACGTGTAGTACCACCTGTGCTACATCAATCAGTAATGTTAAGTCCCACATATTGAAGATCGTGTTGTTTGTGTTAATACTCCTCTGAGCTAGGAGAATGTTGTATAACTTGACATTGATACCCACAAACATGCTTACACAAACACACACACACACACACACACACACACACTACACAATACCCCTTTTCATTTTACACTTTTGCTCGACTGTAGTGACACTCTGTAACTGTAAGAAAATATTTAGCTCTGGAAAGAAAGCTCACTCAACATTTAGATCAAGCTACACTGAATGTCACTCATTCAGTATTAATCTCACCACTCTGGAGGCTGATGTAACAGAAACATATTCATTGATGTTTTAATATGTAGGCTTGCCAATGCTTCTCCGTGCAATATATGCTGTATCTCAAGTATACATCAGACTAATACCAACTACCAGCATGTTGTGAGGTGTTTTAACCCCTTGGCTCGATCCTACACGGCACTGTTGTTCATTGAGAGACGATGCGATTTGCATGACACTGACTGTGGAAGGAATATAAATCCATTTTTCTTTCTGATAAAATTCTTTACAGAATATTTATTTCCTTACTTTATACTGGTCAAAAATGAGGAATATTGGAGGACAGACACATTAAGCAATAAAACTCTACCATTTATCCAGTGTTTGACCGAAACTTTTGTCATATTTTCTAAGCATCTGTAGAAGCCCTTCATCTCTAAGTGTGCAATGTACTGGGCTTCTGTACAAGCCTGTCATCCCCAAGGGGTTAAACTTGGTATTCCATGTTCAAGAAATAGACATAGTATCTAAATTAGAGGTTTAAAAGCTGAGTGTCTCTTTTGCATGCCTAAAATTAACATTGTGTAAATACACTGGTATATACATATAGAAGAAAATTCCATCTGAGAACCTTTGTCATAGTACAGGAGCTAGAAACTTAGTTTCAGTGGAATCATAGTGACTATTAGACTTTGATTTGAATCATTGCCTCATAGAAACAAAAATTCCTAGCATAGAACATGGCATAATATTGCCATTTTTTTTTGCACAATCTTCAAATTCTACGTACGTACTGATCTTCAGATTTCACAGACATGTCCTTCAACGAGAGCCTGGGGGTGTGAGTGGTCTTTTGCTGTGCTGCAGGGGACGTGCAAATAAGAATCCATGCCTTAAAATATGGCAGGCAGTGTATGTGTTTCAAAATAAGTTTTTTTTTCCACTGAGAATTTTTGATTTTCAAATTCCAGTGATGGGCTTAGGAGAATGTGATCTAATTTCATGTGTTCTACTCTATACATGTAACTGATCAGACAAAGGGTGCCATTTGCCCAAATGGCATGTTGAGAGTTATGCTAACCCTGCTCAATGCTTTCATGCAGTTTTGATGGGGACTGCCTTCATAGTAATGCATATTGAACATACATGTACATGTATTTGACAAATTAGAGGGAAACCATTACCCAGGGCATTGCTCTTTGCTGTTCAGCTTAAGTGTTAAATGAGAATAATTTTCCTTTTCATTCCTCTGGCATGCAATGGTGCCACAGATATTATGTGTAATAAAAATAATACAGCAAGTGTGGTATTGCAAATACAAAATACTCCTTCATGTACATGTAGGCCTACATGTGTAGAACAAAGCAGAGCACAGACTTCAAGAAATATTGAGTATAATGGAAGCAAATTAGACAGCCATACTCCTATTTCGATTCTGCATACACCCGGTATATAATGTGTAGTGTCCTTATAAAGTATGGGTAATTACTGCACAGAATTTACGTAAATTTGGAAACTGAATCCCACAAGCACTGAAAAAGGAAAGGAAACAAACAAAAATAAACTGAAAAGCTGAAAAAAAATGATCTCAATTTATAGCTATGTGTATTGTCCTCTTCTTTAACATCTTCAGTAGTAGTGTCTGATGAGATTTTTCATATTGGGTACATTATCATCATTCTTCTATGCACACAATTTTTGTTTTAACTCACGATAGATGGTGAACATACATGTATAAAGTACATTGTTGAAGGGCAAGTTGCTGCCAAATGAATAATGGCATTGTGCCCCCCCCCCCAAAAAAAAAAAACAGGAGAAATTGCAAAAATCCAGAAAAGTTCTAGAAAACCAAAAATAAAAACCAAAAATATTACAGTAAATTTGCCCTCTGATTTGAAGTGTGCTTGCACTGTTGGAGTTTGGGCATTAAAATGTGTGTTTGATACTTTTGTCACAGGATTTTCTTGATAACAAATCTACGAGGAATATATGAACTTCAAAGAATATGACAATATGCATATTATGTAATCAAAAGAAGCCTTGTCAATTGCAAAGATCCTGCATTATTTATAAATAAATTCCTAGTACACTTCAGGAAAGATCAAACATTAATTTAAGCAGAAAATATTTTAAAATTGGGAAAAAAAAAATCTTCAAACAAATAGTTTTCTGCAAACCCGTACCCTGACCTTTTTACCTATGACTTTTTAGTTTTCCATAATTTTTTATCAAATTGACAGAGGGTATGTTCACTCTTGACATTGTGTTTGTCATGCCTTGGGAATAATTTGTGTCAACCCTATCATGACGGCTGGGTTCATTTCAAATGTACATGTAGGTCGATTATTTTGCCGGTCAATGCGTCCTATCCAAACATGCAGAGGTGTGGACACAAACGTCAACCAATCTCGTTTATAGTCAAGTTTGGTTTCCTTCACTGGAAATGAAATTCTTCCACCGTCCATCGTTGAAACCTGTAAAGACAAACAACTTGCTACACTAGACTTAAAGGTTAGTGACATGATTGGGAACACTTGAAAATGCCTCAAGAACCAAATGAGTTGAAATATATACCAACTATACACTAGTAGGAGTGGATCTCCCACCTGGGAGGATTTGTCTCTAATTTGTTTATTTAAGGAGAATCAAGCATAAACATAGGAGTATCTTAATTTTATCCGGGGATGATAAAAATAAGCCCCATAGAGAGCCACACAGCAGGTTTCCATGCTACAAGTGATATTGACATTGTTTATTTTAGAATGAGTCAACGTTTGACTACAAGATTTTCACAGGAGAATCCTTGCATAGTTTACTTGATTCTAGAGTATTTTCAGCCCAAGTTGAGGACCACCCCCAATCATGTCATTTACCTTTAACTTTAGTGACATTTGTGATATAAGAGCCATTTGTACATAGTAACATGAAATTATGTCAGCTTGGATTGTACTGCAAAAATTGGTTTTCTTGGGGGGAAAAGAGGAAGTAGACACTTAAAATTGTGAACTTTTATGTCATTCTAACCTTCAATGCTCACAAAGTATCACACTTGAAGGAAATACAATTTCAGTAAGATTAATATCCAACTATTCATTACTCAACATAGGGTGAAACAACTACAGAAAAAATGGTTAATTATATTTTAACTCTTTACCCGTCAAGTGTTATAGAACCCTGTCACAATGAGCAACTGAACTGTTGAAGTGTAGTTTATCAACTTCAACAGCTATGACTTTTTACACATGTACAATGGAAAAAAGTATTGAATACAAGAGTTGCAGATTAAAATATACCCTTTCTTATAATGAAATTTTGTGAAAAGAAATGAAGCCATAATGAACCTTGTAAAGTTATTTATTTTGAATCAATCAATACCCACAAATGTTTGGAAACTGCCTCTTTTCCGAATTTCATAACAAATGAAGAAATCTGTCATACAAATCCCACAAATGTACATGTATGAAAATATTTAATGTCACTCTAGCTCTACCACTTTTATGGAGTTGGTGATGGCTGTTCCTCTACCGTGTACATGTAATATTAGTTGAATGGCCTAACCCATTGACAATTTGATTTTGTTTTAACATGCATTTCCCATAAACCTCACAAGATATCTTGTGTCTAGTCTTCAATGGGGTAGTAAGCACACACATTTTTGAATGAGAGTGTTTTGTGAGAAGGGACAGAAATCATAGCAAGTTGCGTAAACTGACAACACACACATGACCCTCAACTTACAAATCCAGAATACTAACTAAACACTACACAAAAAGTAAGTTCCCCCTTATTCAAAGTATCATAACTTTTTAAAGAAGCAAATTTGAGCAAAACAACTTAGCAGGGGTATTTTTACACTCATTGACTAAATTCTGTGTGAAAATGCGACTGATCCGTCCACTCATGCATGAGTGAGCATGCATTAAAGGCAAAAAGTCACTTTTCAAAAGTCACAGGAGTCGTCTCTTATGCCAAAATAATGGTAAATAATGACATTTTTTGCTTTATTTATAAAGTGTGTTCACTCAACCATGACATAGTTACAACCTCTCGCGTTCGTACAACATGTAAAGATACATGTTGATGAAAAATATCGCATTTCATATTTTTCAATAAACTTAATGGATTTTACAATTTCAAAATTCAGGAAGGACGGACATTTTTAAATTGAGCTCACCTTGGCGTAAAATATGCAAAAGAGTCAGGGGAGGTGTAGGGGGTCAAACGATAGATGATTAACATAAATAGCACTTAATCATTCACCAGAAACAGAATTTGTCAAAAGAAATCCCCCAAAATGACCCTTGTGACTTTTGAAAAGTGACTTTTTACCTTTAATATGTGCTCACTCATGCATGACTTGACGTATCGATCACATTTTCACACAGAAGTTATGCAATGAGTCCAGAAACACTCCTTCAAAATTATTTTGCTCTAAATTATTTCGTTAAAAAGATACGGTATTTTGAATAAGGGGGAACTTACTTTTTGTGTAGTGTTTATATTGGACTAAAAACAGGCTGCATTTTATTACTTCTGACCTACATGTATACAACCACAGCTACAGCCCTCTGAAATGTCATAGGTCACACAGGTACATGGTAGGTGAGTGGTAAGGGGTTAATAAAAGGTGCCTGGAGCATAGAAAGTCAGGGTCGCGATTGAAAGTGGCCAGAGTTTGGCGTAGTCTTTGGACCGTGGCATCGGGATGATCCATCACTCTTCAAGAGCCTCGCTAGGTCTGTATGTGGGTGGAGGATAAACCATCCTAGAGACACTTGTACAGATAGAGACAAGGGGTCCATATACTTGAGGTTGATGAGCAAACTGGGCCTCTTGCATATAATTTCACCTCGCTTTATTTATTTTTCACTTTCAAAACAAAATATGACAACATTACAATTTTGGTGAAAAAAATAATGCATAGTGCTGGAGTCACATACAGTAAAGCTCAAAAAAGCTTTTTGAAAATGACCCCTTTAAGGCTCTTAATATTAACTGAAAAAAACTTAAAATAAAAACAGTAGACTGCAGTGTAAAAACAAACTTTTCAGATGCATCATATTTATGTAACAATTATTGCAAAACTTAAATTTTCTCTTTTATCGTCCACCATACAAACAGAACGAATCAAAGAAATTCTTGCTATCGACAATTCATCATTCACCAGAATTTAGCAATAGAGGGCGCGAGTCCAAGAGAATTTGGGCCCCCGATAACTTCTGGTTTTATATACACTAACACGGGTTGAGAATTGACAAGTCCCGTATAAATGACTAGTTTAAAGTTTGTGGCGTATACCCCAACAAATTTTGATGCTACCTGTAAAGGTCACATGAAATCATAATGCAAATTTGTGACACTCTGACCTAATTTAGTAAAATTGTGAATTTGGCATATGTCCGTGTGTATTATCTATGGAAGCTGAAAATAAGTTGGTCACACAAGTCGAACCACCGTGAAAACTATGCATGCGCACACTGACGATAGACCCTCTGTTGCCGAATGCCATATAACTGTCAATAGTGAGAATTAAAACAATATTTTGGATTGTTAAAAGTGTATTTTAGGAAAAGGATCATGCATGTTTATTTCCAAAATTAATGCATTATTCAGACATCATACAAGTTTATTTGATCAATGTAAAACATTTTGTGAAACAAGAAAAAAAATTAAATTTAGGTGTTCAATGAATGCACTAAATGCCTTTTCCAATCACTTTAATTCTTAATCAATTGAGAGCCAAGTCTGTTTACGCAACATCTTGGTTTGGGCTCTGTGGAAAAATGTGTTGTACATATTATATACAGTACATATCAAAATCAATTTGTCTTTAACTTGTCAAGCTGCGTGCAATTGTGCCTTTTGCGATAATTTAAGCAATACCAAGCAACATAAAAAAACACAATTTTTTTTGCTCTCCTTGTCTTTGAAAGAAATGGAGTTTTACGTTAAAATGTATAGATTTTATTATGCATACTCAATGTGTTTTGCACTACCACTGGGAAATATGACAAATGCAATTTTTGTCCAATTTTGAAAGGAGGATATTGTTGTAGTGTGTGACCACACTTTAGTGTCTCTGGGATTTTAATCCATGCAGTTGTATATGTATGTATGATTCCTGATACTAGTACTCCTCCCCCTTCCCCAGGGGTGGGGGGTGGGGATGGGAAGTGCTTGAATCGCACTGAGAGGCAGTAATGGTATGTTTGTTGTACTATTTTTCACAAATAAAGCGTAAACATCCTACCCAGCACAGCTGAGCAGTCATGTACTGAAAAGAATGAATGAAAAACTATACTGTTTAAATATCAATGTAGCAATACAGAAAATCAATATTGTCAATTATGTAAGTTCTCTATGATGACAGAACACTGTCAGTGTATGCTTGTTTCAATATGTGTGCAGTGTATGTATGTCAGCATGTGTGTGTGTGTGTGTGTATATCTGTTAAAGGCATTGTATAACAGTGTTTCCAGTTTAAAAAATCTGAGCTACATGATTCCCCATGCTACTAGTGTCTTTGATATGGTCTAAAAATGAAGCCCTGAAAAAATTGCTGTGTAAAACAATCATTAAATGCTTTAAAAAAAGTGAAAATCATTGAGAGACCATTCCAGCTTTTCTCCATAGACTGCTGTGTTGCAGAATTTTCTATCGCCCGATATAAAAGTAATATGCCAAGGCGTATCTGCACATATTGTACTAGTGACAGCATAACTGTCCAAACTTTTGTGTTCTAGGGTGTTTATTTGTCTTTTCAAACACTGTCAGATATGTCAGATAGCAAAGTTCGACATTTTTTTAAACGGGTCTTCCACAGTGTTATATAGTGTCTTTAAGGTTTTCAGAAAGCAAGTCTGCACAATTTTGTATTTATTTTCTTCATCTATAATCATGGCAAAAAAATGTCTTCATTTTGGAACATACAGTAGGTATTCTTAGCATTTATCCAAAGTTTGACTGAAAAGATTACAAATCAGGGCTTCCATGGAACCCATCATCTGTGAATGTACAGTATACGTATCTTCTGTACCAACTCATCGTCCCCAAGGGGTTGAAGGCATGCTAACCTTTATTGACCTCTTGTGTCAGAGATTCTGAAAATCTCATAGAGTTTACACAGGGCACATCCATTTCCCGTAGCCAATGGGTTAAAGGTTAGTGACATGATTGGGAACACTTGAAAATGCCTCAAGAACCAAACGAGTTGAAATATATACCAACTATACACTAGAAGGAGTGGATCACCCACCTGGGAGGATTTGTCTGTAATTTGTTTACTTAAGGAGAACCAAGCATAAATATAGGAGTATCTTAATTTTATCTGGGGACGATAAAAATAAGCCCCATAAAGAGCCACACAGCAGGTTTCCGTGCTATGAGTGATATTGACATTGTTTATTTTAGAATGAGTCAACGTTTCAGTACAAGATTTTCACAGGAGAATCCATGCATAGTTTACTTGATTCTAGAGTAGTTTCAGCCCAAGTTGAGGACTACCCCCAATCATGTCATTTACCTTTAAGCAAAAATTCAACTCCTCGATTTGAGGTGTGGACCTTTCATGTATGTGTGTTTGTCTGTCTGTCTGATGTTTATGTGCATACATGAGGGAAGGGTAAGGTTTTAATAATTAAACACACTATTATCAAGAGATTGAAAACGTGAGGGGTTGCGAAACCCGACTCGTCTTGACGAACTGGCCTCAGGTGTGTATTTGCGTAAGATCGCGACCGAAACGAGACTCATCCATCTCGTAAGACAACTACTCCGTGATGCCCCAGAGGTGCCACGAGGGCCAACGGGCCAAGATTTGGACCCAAGGGAGAACATAGTGGCGTATCAGTGTATCCATCTTTGATGAGGGTTTGACAAAGATGAATCGTTGAACTCTTGGGTAAATTGTACACCCCTATCACTTGAATAAGTATGTGTACCATACGCACCTACATGTACATGTATACACAGATTTGTTGCATTACTTTGGGTAGTTGACTGTTGAAGAGATGTGTTTGTGGGGAATTCTTGTCAGAGACAAGCAATCGTTCATATACTTATAAGAATCTAGTTGAATTCAATATGTCAAAAGTTTTTCTGGTGAAGTACATGTTGTGTAACACTGTGTGCTGACAACCGGCTGTAGCCCACGTAATACTTATATAATACGAAGATGGGCTGTTGATGTTGCACTAGTTCTCCGAGAAGAAATTTTCCAAACCTCTTTATTCCAAATGTAACATCACACTGATTACAAAATATTCTCATCTTAAAATTAAGGTACATTAATGCAATATAAACATGTAAAAAAAGACTTGTCATGTTTATAACTGTATATAATGATGATGATGATGATGATGATGATGATGAACAATAATAATAACGATTATGATATTGATACTGATAATAATGATAATGATGATGATATTAATGATGATGGTAATAATAATAGAAATAACTGAAATTGATTATACTACAGTAACTAAATTTGATACTGATAATAATAATAGAAGTAATTAACATTGATTATACTTATAATGATAATGATAAGATATTATGATGATACTACATAACTACTTCTACTACTACTACTACTTCTACATGTACTAATTCTACTACTGCTACATGTACTACTACTACTTCTACATGTACTACTTCTACTACTGCTACTACTACTTCTACATGTACTACTACTGCTAAGCTACTTCTACTAGTACTAATACTACTTCTACTACTTCTACATGTACTATACTTCTACCAAATTATTATTATTACTACTACTACTACTACTGCCACTACTACTGCTATTACTACTGCTACTACTACCACCTGTACTTCTTCTTCTGCTACTATACTGTCCATGAAACCACCCAATCCACACCTTCCCCATGTACATTCTAGATGACAACCTACCCTAATCTCTTTGCTTCTCTTTACTATCGTACCCCTACTGGTTCAGGAAGTATTCCTAGTCTTCTTCTTCAGCCTCGAGTACACTGTCCGCCTTTGGTCGGCAGGTTGCAGGCAACAGTACCAGGGGCTGAGGGGCCGCTTACGGTTTGCGAGGAAACCAATTCTTATAATAGGTGAGTGAGAGTTTTTTTTTCTTGATTTATGTATTAACCCATTGACTGCAAGATTCTTAAAATCCTGTAGAGTTAACTCGGGACACTTGGTTCCTGTAACCAACGGTTATTAGAAAACCAGCAAAGGCTTCTCCATTGTCATTGATCTCTGTTAACCAGTTGCCTACGTGAGTTGGATGTGTCCTGCATTAACCCGTTGCCTCGGGAACCGGATGTGCCCTGTGTTAAAGGTAAATGACATGATTGGGGTAGTCCTCAACTTGGGCTAAAACTACTCTAGAATCAAGTAAACTATGCAAGGATTCTCCTGTGAAAATCTTGTAGTCAAACATTGACTCATTCTAAAATAAATAATGTCAATATCCATGGTGGCAGGCAAACCTGCTGTGTGGCTCTCTATAGGTCTTATTTTTATCGTGCCCCAATAGAATTAACATTCATGCTTGATTCTCCTTAAGTAAACAAATTAGAGACAAATCCTTTCAGCTGGGAGATCCACTCCAGCTGGTGTATAGTTGGTATATATTTCAACTCATTTGGTTCTTGAGGCGTTTAAATTTCCAATCATTCACTAACCTTTAAAGATTGGGTTATTGATTTGCAGGGATGTGCAAAGTCCATTACTTCCCTTCATTATCAATACGAACGGTAGTTAGTACTTACAAATGGTGTGTTGAAAGTCTGAGATCCATACGTCATGAATTTGTTTTTTATATAAAAAACTATAACGACATGTTACCAGAATGTTGCTTATCTTTCTTGAGTTTCAATCTTTGCTCAAAATGCGAATTGCGGTTACTGTACCGTAGCAAGACGAGAGCAGCCCTCTGATTGGCTAACGGATATCGCCTGCGCGACTTTGGCTAACGGCGATCGCGACCATTTTGGAACGGCAGTGCACGTTTGACGTCGCGGATTTTTTTAAATTTGCTCCTGAGCAAATGGAAAAAGATGAAGTTTAAACCTCCAGATTTTCACCAAAACACAATATTTTACCCTAAGTCTCATGAGAGGTGTTTATTTATATAATCTTCACATTGGATATGATTTCAGCTGATTTGATTCATATAGATGTTTTTTGACGGTGCAAATCAATAACCAATCTTTAAGTCTATGGAATTTTCAGAATCTCGGAGGCATCAGGTTAATTCCATGGATTCCATGGTATTATAGAATCTCGGATGCAACAAGTTAACCTGTTTTCTCCAAGATTCTGTAATTCCCTTTGAGTTCAACCTGTTCCTGTAGCCAATGGGCTAATATACATGTACATGTACCTGCTCATAACACTCTACAAATTAAAGTAATAAGTTAACATTGTGGAGCTTCACATTAAAAAATTGTCAAACTTTGCAATCTGAGCTACATAGTAGTGTTTGAATGGACAGATAAACACCCTAGAATACAAAAGTTTGGAAATTTATGCTGCCACTGGCAAGATATGAATGAATAAACAATTATTACTCAGGGGGAGTAAAAAAATAGCCTAGATCCACACACAGTAAGTATATGGGATGACATCGTCAGGTGAATCCGGTCAACTTACAATTTCCACTTTTTTAAAGCACTAAATGATCATTTTGAAATACAATTTTTTCAGGGCTTCATTTTCTGACCTTATCAAAGACACTTGGAGCATGGAGGATTATGTAACTCACAGTTTTTTAACTTGGGTAAATGTTAGCCAGTGGCTTTAACCAAGTCTTTTGGTCAATCCCCGCATGATACTTAAACCCTTTGTATGCTGATGGCACACTGACTGGCTCACATACAACCTCAATAGTGGAGTACGGATGGTGTAGTGATTCACCTAGAAGACAGTAATATTCATACTTCTTTATTCAACATAACATGACTGAATTGACGTTAAAAATATATTTTTCTTCAAAGGAAAAAAAATTGAACCAGGGAAGGGTAGGGTTTTGATTATTAAACTCACTCTTATCAAGAGGTTGAAAAGGTGAGGGCTGCGAAACCTGCTTTGTTGAAATATATTTTTCTTGAAAGGAAGAAATATTGAACCTACATGTACCAGATGAGTAAATAACCTGAGTGTGAGTTACTCTTCAATTTTAGAAAGAAGAAGAAGATATTTTGGGGATGCACTCAAGGGCATAGGCCGGGGAGGAGGGGGGGGGGGTGCGACGTCCCCCCGCACGAGACATACAAGTTTCGCCCCTGGCAAGCAAACGAAATTTGCACCACCTTTTCTGCTTTCAATGCCTGATTTTCTCAACTTTAGTTCCACCTCCCTAAGATATGCACCTCCCCGTTCCACCTCCCAAAGATGTGCACATCCCTATGCCCAAACCAGCCTATGCCCTTGTGCACATATTACTACAAAACAATTGATTCTCTGGCTTACACGCCTAGATCTTAAAGGCACTGGCTAGCATGTACCACAGTTAAAAAATGTGAGCTACATAATCCTCCACGCTCCAAGTGTCTTTGATAAGATCTAAAAATAAAGCCCTGAAAAAATTGCATTTTAAAATGATTATTTAGTGCTTCAAAAAAGTAAAAATCGTAAGTTGACCGGATTTACCTGCCCATTTCCTCCCATAGACTTACTATGTGTGGATCTACACTATTTTTTACTCGCCCCGAGTACTAATTGTTTATTCATTCATATCTTGCCAGTGGCAGCATAAATTTCCAAATGTCTGTATTCTAGGGTATTTACTTGTCCATTCAAACACTACAGCTACGTACCTCAGTTAGCAAAGTTTGACAATTTTTTAATTTGAAGCTCCACAATGTTAGCCTATTACTTTAACCTGGCACCCAAAATGGTAATTTGTGATAAAATGAGGATTCTGTAATGATGCAAGTGATATATTGTTTATTACCATTCACCAAGTACATTGTACCTGCAAATGTAATGTGTAGGCCTTTTCAAACACTACAGCAACATACACCGTACTATGTCGTGGGCCCTCGACATAGTACGGTGTATGTTGCTGTAGTGTTTGAAATAAATTGAGCCATGACTTGCGTTAAATGGCTGAGATGATTCAGAGCTTGTTGCTTCATGGAAGGTAACAGTTCAGAATGCCAAGGATTATACTTAAATGACCACAAAAAGCTCAAGGACCACACGTAGACCACTAAATAATTATAAACTAATAGGCACCAAACTGTATAACTGGTATGTGAATTAAATATAAATGAGTAAATGGCTGATTAACTGAATGAATAAGTGCTATTAATGGATGGGTGTTTTATGGTAAATGACAACTCGAATGAATAAATTATTGAATCAAGTAATTTAAGCGATTTCCCCGTCACTGAAATACCCGGTGTAAATCATGCAGGCAAGCAATTTACGACAAGTCTTTGCCACAAATGATGCACATTTGTCAGTATTACAGCCTTCATAGAATATAAATTGCATTGGTTTTTCATTCTTATAATTAGAGCCCACATACCATTAAAGGTTAGTACATGTTGAGAACAATTGAAATTGCCTCAGAAACGCAATGAGTGAAATGTATACCAAACTATACAGTAGCAGGAGTGGATCACCCACCTATGAGTATCTTAATTTTATCCAGGCACAATAAAAATAAGCCCCATAGAGAGCCACACAGCAGGTTTCCCTGCTACCAGTGATATTGACATTGTTTATTTTAGAATGAGTCAACGTTTGACAGGAGAATCCTTGCATAGTTTACTTGATTCTAGAGTAGTATCAGCCCAAGTTGAGGACTACTCCCAATCATGTCATTTACCTTTAAGTAAAAATGATAAAATGAAAATACTCCTATGTTCATGCTTGATTCTCCTTAAGTAAACAAATTAGAGACAAATCCTCCCAGGTGGGAGATCCACTCCAGCTATATAGTTGGTACATATTTCAACTCATTCGGTTCTTGAGGCATTTTCAAGTGTTCCCAATCATGTCACTAACCTTTAAATGTAGAACACTAATTTTCTTGTACAAAATTTTACCGATCAACCAACCTGCTAATCTCAATTTTTTATGCTTCCGCAACGAAGTTGCCGGAGGCATCATGTTTTCGGGTTGTCCGTCCGTCCGTTACCGGATCTCGTTACCGCGATAACTTGAGAACCCCCGATCGGATTTTGATGTAACTAGGACCAAGTATGTATTATGAGGCACCAATGAACTGATTAGATTTTCGAACCGAAAGGTCAAAGGTCAAAGGTCACCGGGCCTAAAATATGTCTGATTTGGGCTCGTTACCGCGATAACTTGAGAACGGCAAGTTGAATTTTCATGTAACGTGGGTGAAGTATGTATTATGAGGCATCAATGAACTGATTAGATTTTGGAGTTCAAAGGTCAAAAGGTCAAAGGTTACCGGACCTTAAATATGTCTGATTTGGGCTCGTTACCGCGATAACTTCAGAGTGGCTGGTCGGATTGTGATGTAACTTGGTTGAAGTATGTATTATAAGGCACCAATGAACTGATTAGATTTTGGAGCTCAAAGGTCAAAAGTCACCGGGCCTTAAATATGTCTGATTTGGGCTCATTACTGTGATAACTTGAGTATGACTTTTCCGATTTTAATGTAACTTGGGAAAAGTATCTAATATAAGGCACCAATTTACTGATTTGATTTTGGAGTTGAAAGGTCAGAGGTCAAAGGTCACAAGGCCTCATGTCCAAATTGAGCTCATTGTCACGATAATTTAAGAACTGCTTAAATTGGATTTTACTGTAACTTGGTCAAGGGTCATATGGGCTTACGCTTATTCATCTAATTGGTCTTGCTACCATGGTAGTCTGGCTTCCAGACGCAAGAACTTGTCCTATTTACTAGAGAAATTAGGCCCACTATCATCAGTTAACTGTCTTGAACTAAGACTAGTTTTCTGAAGTAGATTTCTTACTGCTTCGCTTGGGGCGGGTGCTTCGCACCCGCATTGCTATTGGAGGGAGAAAAAGTCGCATGGTCTGGAATCGAGACTACTACCATGGTAACATCAGTTGGATGGGAGTGCGGACTGCGGAGGCATACCCATCGACTGCGCGCAGTCGAACTGCTCTAGTTTTTTCTGGATCTCCCCTGCTATTTTCTATATTCAAATCAATTTTCACAATTAATTTCTGATAAAATATTGTGCACATAGGCTTGTAATTTGACCCTCTAATATTTACTGACCATATTGATGAGGTGTGGGATTTTGAACAGGTGCCAAACCTAACTTGAGGCACCAGAATTTACCACCATCCTTCTGTAAATTTCACCGTGTCAGAATTATGGATTATTTTGAGGAAAGGACACCTTAAAGTCGCCAGTACTGTGCAAGTGTACATTGCGATTGAATGAAAATGACACTTGATATGCTTGTATACATGTGTGCTGTGTTTGCGTAATGGTTCGTTCTGGTGGTATTGTGTGATTGGGGAGGAGGATGAATATTAAATTTGAACAAACTACTGGGTTAGTGGTATAGCTGTAATTTTTGTTTTAGGGGGCTGCGCACCAGCCTGTACTTGGTGAAGCCATTAGAGGTGGCGAAATTTGATCTAAACCTCATTCGATTATCGTGGAAAAAACATTGTTGATAACACGATTTATCGCCTGAGTTGAAAAATAGATTTGTAATGAACAAGATAAATCTGTTGTGGCTTAAATTGACAGTGCACTCTTTAGGGATGTAATCAAAATGTGGTCAAAACAATGTTGCTTTCTGTAGACCCTCTTGTAACTAGATCTGGAGATTTGTGGTGCCGACTGTTTATAAATGGCATTTTGGTTGGCAGAGTGTTGACAGATTTGTTGACAAAATACTAAATGCACCACTGCTCTTGCACTACTACAAGTTTGATAGCTGAACAGCATGGAGGTCTCTCATATTACTCGTACCTCCCTGTTTTTATCTCTTGTGTGCAGAGCATTCTTAGCTATGGGGAATTCTTGGTCCCTCCCACGGCAGTGCATGCATTTACCCCATTAGGTTTTATAATTGACGGTATTTTGTGCCATATCGTGCCTCTGGTGATATTTTGAAATAATCATGAGATCATTATCGTGTATTCGACATTTTATCAACATCGACTAATTTCGATATTATCCAAACATCGGCCAGCCCTAGAAGCCATCATCCTGATAATAGTAGAAATTTTTCTATTTAACCCGTTAAAGACTAGACACGAGATATCTCATCACGAGGTCTATGGAAATTGCATGTTAAAGCAATGTAAAAATGTCTTACACATGTAAATGGGTTAAAGTTTAAGAATGTCGAGCAACTGACTAAGATAGATAGGAAGTTGCAATTTCAAAAGTAAACAAACAACATGGTTAACCGAAATATGCATAACTATTGTGTCACACAGATGCTGTCAATGCCTAAAATATGTACGTAGAGTCCTGTAACATACATGTGCATAGTATGTTTAATGTACTTTTGAACATCACTGGCCAATTATATTTCCAGAATAGTAGAATCATCAATTTATAAGTTTATAATGAACACATTTCTCCCTTCTTTTTCCTTTTACGTGAATTAAAAAAACAAATGCACAAACATACAAAAAACTTAGATTATGCAAATTTTGGAATAGATAACATCAAGATTCTGTGTACATGTATATTTGTACTTTGCTTTATATTTCTACTTGAACTTGAAAATTTTTGCTTATTATGACCACCCTTGTGGAAAAGACATCCCCATTCCTAGATACGTATACCTGTAGTTCTGCAGCAGTCGGGCGCACCTGTAGTAACATAGCAAGAGACCCTGAGGCCCCCACCATAATGCCCCCAGCCTAAGCCCCAGCCTAAGGCCCACCCTATGCCCCACCATAAGCCCCCCCCCCACCATAAGCACCCACCTGAAGACTCCAACACTGAGCCCCCCACCCTAAGTCCCCACCCTAGGCCCCCACCCTAAGCTCCTCTGTAAGTTCTTCACCCTATGCTCCCACGCTAAGCCCTTACCCTAACTCCCCCACCCTAAGCCCCATCCTAAGCCCCATCCTAAGCCCCTTAAGTTCCTCACCCTATGTTCCCACCCTAAGCCCCCTACCCTAAGCCCCTACCCTAAGCCCCCTAACCCTAAGTCCCCAACCTAAGCCCCCATACTTAGTCCCCACCCTAAGCCCCCACCCTAAGCCCCCCTAAGCCCCGCACCTTAAGTTCCTCACCCTATGCTCCCACACTAAGCCCCAACCCCAAGCCCCTCACCCTAAGTCCCCATGCATGTCCCCACCCTAAGCCCCATCCCAAGCCCCCACCCTAAGTCCATTACCCTAAGCCTCACTCCACAAAATTATATTTTGTTATTGTTTTAGTTAGACCATTGGGACCTGATTTTTTCTCATAATTTCTGTTTGGGTGGGATGAGGGTGGGGAAGTACACTGTATGATATGGCATAGTAGGGTGGACATCTCCCCCCCCCTT